>JAVHZT010000087.1:0-300000 GCA_035079005.1 Fraxinus americana | reverse complement strand
ATAATTAATATTCTTGAAGAATATTACTTGCTCGTAAAGAGCATAAATTATAATTCTCAATATTTCAGAAGAATATTAATACATTACTCTTGAAGAAGCAATAGTAAAATACAATGTGCTCCCGAAGTAGCACATGTTTCAAAGAACATACTATTTTAAATTAGTATTTATCCATGAAGGAAAACACATAACTTATGTGATGTTGATATTTACTACTTGATGTTTAATCATATTTTTCAAAATTAATTTTACTTTCTTTTACTTTATTGTGTAGGTAATTAAATGGCAAACATCACAAACTTGAGTTTGCTGCACTTGACATATCTGGCAAAAACTATTTGTCATAGGCACTTGATGCTGATATCCATTTGGTCTCAAAAGGTTTGTAAGAGACAATAAAAGAAGAAAATAAAGAATCCCTGTAGGATCGTGCAAAAGCACTCATCTTCACAATTGATTGAAAATTGAATATCTCACTGATAAAGATCTACATGTTCTTTGGAAAAAATTAACTGAAAGATTTGATCATCAGAGGACTATAGTCCTCTCAAAAGCCCGCTATGAGTGGATTCATCTTCGTTTGTAAGATTTCAAAACTGTTAGTGAGTACAATTCTGAACTATTCAGAATATGTTCAAAATTGACATGGTGTGGAGAAAAAATCACTAATGAAGATATGTTGGAGAAAACGTTTTCCACCTTTCAAGCCTCGAATGTGCTCCTACAGCAGCAATATCGTGAGCGTAGTTTCAAAAGGTACTCAGAACTCATATCTTGCCTACTTGTGTTGAACAAAATAATGAACTGCTGATGAAAAATCATGGGTTACGTCCAACTGCCATTGCCTGAAACAAATGATACTGCATTGCTTGAAGTAGATACAATATCAAGACAATGACGTAGACATGGATTTGGACGTGGAATAAATTATGGACGAAATAATCAACAAAATTATCAGCAACAATAATTTCAAAAGGCACAAAGTAAACGAAAGTAGCACATCCAAAAAGGAGCAGAAGAAAGTTGCTTTTGATGTGGAATGAAAGGGCATTGGACACGTACCTATCGTACGGCAGAACACATTGTGGATCTCTACCAAAAATCAATTAAGGGAAAGAAGAAGTTGAGACAAATTTTGCTGATTATGATAGTCCAATTGATGTAACTCATTTGGATGTCTCTGATTTCTATGCTGATCCAAATGAGAATATTGACATTTTGATTGGAGATGATGTAATGGAAGATATATATTAGTTTACTTTCTAGTATTTCCTTTCGTTTTAGAAATTCAATTTAAATTATGTTCTTATTTTTCGCAAAAAAAAATTTAAATTGTTAATTTCATAATACTGAATTATGTTTTCTCTTTTAATTTAAATTCAAGTTTTTTAAAAATATATTTGTTTTCTTATAGATTCACGATGGATTGCAAAGATACTTGTTTGATTGATAGTGTAACTACATATACTATTCTTCAAGACAAAAAATATTTTTTGGACTTAGCATTAGTAGAAAATAATGTTAATATGATATTAGGTGCATTGAATATCGTTTAAGGTTCCGAAAGAGTTTGTGTTATTTTACAAAATAATACAAAATTATATATTGACGATGCACTTTATTCAAGCAAATCTAGAAGAAATTTACTTAGTTTTAAATATATCTATTACAGTGGATATCACATTGAGACGATGCAAGAAAATAATGTTGAATATCATTATATAACTTCTTTTGTATCTGACCAGAAGTAGATAAAAGAAAAATTTTATGCACTCCCATCTGGCATGTATTATACATTTATAAAAATGGTCGAATCAAATATTATTACGAACCAGAAGTTCGTTGATCGAAAATTTTTTATACTTTGGCATGATCGACTTGGACATCCATGAGCTATAATGATGCGTCGAATAATAAATAACTCACACAGACGTCCTTTAAAGAACCAAAAGATTCTTTTACCTAATGATTATCTATGTGTGGCTTGTTTGCAAGGCAGGTTATTCATTAGACTTTCGACTATAAAGGTAAATATTGAATCTCCAACTTTCTTGGAAATGATTCATGGAGATATATGTGGGTCAATACACACACCATTGGACAATTTCGTTATTTTATGGTATTAATTGATTCTTCTATTAGATGGTCACATATTTGCCTACTTTCTACTAGAAATGTAGTTTTTCCTAGACTACTTGCTCAAATCAAAAAATTACTTGCGCAATTCCCCGATTACTCAATTAAGACTATCCGTCCTGACAATGCTGGTGAATTTAGATCACAAGCATTCGATGATTATTGCATGTCAATTGGATTGTTGTTGAACATTCGGTTATGCATATCTATACACAAAATGGTTTAGCAGAGTCATTTATTAAACGCCTACAACTTATTGTTAGACCATTCCTTATGAAAACAAAACTCCCAACTTCTGTTTGGGGTCATGCCATATTACATGTTACGTCATTGGTTCGTATCAGACCAACTACATATTATCAATATTCACCTTTACAACTAGCATTTGGTCATGAACCTAATATTTCTCACCTACGGGATTTTTGGTTGTGCTGTTCAAATCCCTATTTCACCCCCCACAACAGACTAAAATGGGTCTCCAACAAAGACTTGAGATTTATGTGGGTTTTGATTCACCATCTATTATTAGGTATCTTAAACCTTTAACGGGTGATTTATTTACTGCACATTTTGCAGATTGTCATTTTGATGAAATTACTTACCCAACTTTGGAAGGGAAAAACTATATCCTGATAAATAAGGTAAATATTTTTTTGGAATGAAGCAACTCTATCTCATTTTGATTCCACAACAATCAATGTAAGGAAGAGTTTGAAAAACTCATTCATTTGCAAAGAGTGCAAATCCATTATCAGATGCATTTGTTGACACAAGAAAAGTGACAAAGTCATATATACCAGCAGAAAATATTTCAGCAAAAATTGATGTCTCTGCACGACAATTTGGTATAGCAAATGAATCTCAAATACGCCAGAAGCGTGGTCGACCAGTTGGTTCAAAAGACTCTGTACCTTGAAAAAGAAAAGTACAAGAGAAAACCAACCAAAAATTTCAGAAAAAGTAACATTAGAGAAAATTGATCAATCAAATATTGAAAATATGGTTCCTGAAGAGTCAAACGTGTCCGAAAATAATGAGATTTCAATAAATTATATGTTATCTCATAAATTATGGGAGTGAAATAATGTTGTTATATACAATATTTTCACCTTTAACGTGGCTCTGATATTATACAAAATAAGGATCTTGAACCGCTGTCTGTTAAAGACTGTCAAAATAGAAATGATTGGTCAAAGTGGAAAGAAGTCATATATACGGTGTTGAATCCTTAGAGAAACAGAAAGTGTTCAGACTTGTAGTTCGAACACCTGAAAATGTAATCCATGTCGGATACAAAAGGATTTTTGTATGCAAGAGAAATGAAAATAATGAAATTACAATATATAAAACCCGACTCATAGCTCAAGGTTTCTAACAAAGACCAGGAATTGATTATGAGGAAATATATTCTCCGTAATGAACATCATCACTTTTAAATTCTTAATTAGTTTGACTGTGTCACAAATGCCCGATATGCGCCTTATGGATATAATGACTATCTATTTGTATGGTTCACTTGATAGTGGCATATATATGAAAGTCCTTGAAGGACTTAAAGTGCGAGAAACAAATGATACATACCCGAGAAACATGTTCTCAATTAAATTGCAAAGATCATTATATGGATTGAAACAATCCGAACGCATATGGTATAATCGCCTTAGTGAATATTTGTTGAAGGAATGTTATAAAAATGACGATATCTGCCCATGTGTTTTCATAAAGAAAACAAATATTGAATTTGCAATTATGACAGTTTATGTTGATGACTTAAATTTAATTGAAACTTCTGAAGAGGTTAACAAAACTGCAGATTATTTGAAAAATGAATTCAAGATGAAAGATTTGGGAAAACCAAATTCTGTCTCGGGTTGCAGATTGAACATTTTTCAGAAAGATTATTTGTTCATCAATCTACATATACAGAAAAAAATCTTAAAACGATTTTATATGGATAATGCACATCCATTGGTATCACATATGGTTGTTCGATCACTTGATATAAAAAATGATCATTTTCGTCCACTTGAAGATTGAGAAAAGATTGTTGGTCCTGAAATACCATATCTTAGTGTAATTGGAGTATTAACTTATCTTGCAAATTGCACTCAACCCGACATAGTTTTTTCTGTAAATCTCCTTTTAAGATATAGCTCTACACTAACACGAAGACAATGAAATGGTGTTAAACATATTTTTCGTTACCTAAAGGGTACTATTGATTTGAGATTATTTTATTCTCAAAAGTCGGGATCTACTTTAATGGGATATGCAGATGCAAGTTATCTCTCTGACCCTCATAAAGTTAAATCACAAACATGATACATGTTTACACGTGGAGGAACAGCTATATCATGGAGATCCGTAAAGTAATCATTGACAGCAGCATTCTCAAATCATTCTGAAATTATTGCAATCTATGAAGTAGGCAGAGAATATGTATGGTTGAGGAACATGACTCATCATATCCAAGCATCATGCTGATTAATTTAAGCAAAAGATAGTACAACAATTATGTATGAAGTTAATGCTACTTGTATTGCACAACTCAAAGGAGATTATATCAAAGGTGATAGGACAAAACATATTTCTCCAAAATTCTTTCATACATACAAGCTTTAGAAAAATGGAAACATCAATATTCAACAAATTTGTTCAAGTGACAATGTGGCTGATTTATTTATAAAAGCATTGCCAACATCTACATTCAAAAAATTGGTTCACAAGATTGGAATGCGTTCACTCAAAGATTTTTGGTGATCAACATTATGAGGAGTAGTTGTACTATTTTTCCTTCGCTTAGGTTTTATCCCACTGGATTTTCCTAACAATGTTTTAATGAGGCAACATTTTTCTTTAATACTCCAAAATAATTGTACTCTTTTTCCTTCGTTTTTATTTTTTTGTCCCATTTGGTTTTTATTAAATAAGGTTTTAACGATGCAGATATTTTGTAATGTGTCATTCAAGAGGGAGTGTTATAAATGGTAAGTTATTGGTGAATGACAATTGTACCCCTACAACCCTAAATATTATTACCATATGTATCCATATTCCTTCCCTATAAATATAGAGCTTTGGTTCTCATTATAATACACACAAGTCTATTGACTTTTATTTTCTCTTCTCTTTTTTCTTTCTTTTTATAACAAACCCATATTTTTCGTGATCCCACCACTATTCCTCGTAAAAAAAAATTTAAATGACATTGTTTCCGGATAGAGACTTTAGAAATTGTATTTCTCAACTCAATCAACCGAGTTTCAATTAAATTAATATATAAATGCTTACAATTGAAGAAACATATAAAAAAAATGAAAATATATGGAATGTTCTAGATTCGACACCTATCCTCTACACGCAGCATTCAGCTGGAACTACAGTCGTGAATACTGGAAGAACACTTAACTTCACTAATCGTGTATTTTTGCAAATGTACAGATCATGAGAAGTAATAATAGGACAATAGCCCATGCAATCGTAAGGCTATGTTTGACAAAAACAATTCATCACATTGCCATGCCATGCAATCCCGTGATGTTAATTCTGCGGAAAAAAATATTTCCATTTTTGTTTCCTTGAAGTTTTGAAAAACAATTTGGTTGACAATTTAACTTACTTTGGGCCTCCAATTTTTTCATTCTTTATTCTAGAGCATGGAGAACAATGCTAGGAAGAGATTGAAGGCAAATAACATGAAGAGATTGAGGATTCAATTCTTGGAAATGAAGATCTAAAGAGAAAAAAATATGATTTTACGTTTCTTTCCTGCATTATTAAGTTCTGTTGATAAATTTTCATATCTTTTGTTGTAATTTCGTTATTGAGATGCTAGGATAAACTTGTTAGTGTTTGGACGAAGACATAAGCCATTATTTTACCTTTATAATTCAAAGACTGTTTCTTTTAGTTATTTTGTGTAATTGATTGGTATTACATGCCTATGAATTATTTGAATGCTTGATTATCATTTCTATGAGATGTTGTTTATTTTATTTTCGAGAGATTTGAAATAGGTCTAGAACATTGTAATAATGAACGTAAGGATCAATAAATGTTAGGAATAATAGTTCATGACTTATGCAATTAAATAGGCAATTGTCCAATTGAATACATTACTTTGCATATGAATGCAGGATACAGACATACTTGGTCCTGCTTAGGAATAAGTTTGACTTACGTCGATAGATATTTGAATAAAAATTGATTAGCAATTGTCAATTGTACACAAATTATACTAGAGATATACGTTGAGAATTGAAACAGGAAAGTAATAGTTGGAGTCAAAATCCTAATACACTCTTGGCATACATATTCTTCACGTGAATTTAGTAATTATAACAGAAATTAGAAGTTAACAAATATAAACATTGATTTGTTCAGATTACATTCGTGCTTGATTTCGAATTAGTATAATTTAACTTAGAATCAATTCTACTATTCTTTTACTCTTAATTATTACTTTGTCAACACTATCTTACACTTGCGAGATTTCACCAAACAAACACATAGCCGTGAATATCAGAAGAACCAATATGGAGTCGCTATCTGTCATTCTCTCAAATTGATCAAATTACTCTAAAGCTTGAAAAGAAATCTATAAATACCCTCTCGAAATGCATGCAGTTTAAATATCTCTATTTCAAATAGTCATTTATCTTCTTGCTCCAATTTGAGCATTTAAATCAGTGAGCTTAGAAACTAAAAATCATAGGTGAATCGTCATTTTCAATCTTTTTTTGAGAAAATAGACAACAAGGACCTTTTTCGCTAATATCAATAGGTAAGGGCGGTTTTGCACAGCGTGTCTAATAGGTAGGGGGTTTTGACCTTTCTTTTTTCCCATTTCCCCCAATATAATGGGATTTAACGGTGGAACAGACAAAATGTAACAACAAGATGTATTCCACAAGAAAGGTTTTGAAATATGGACGTTCTGTGCTAGTTTCAAAAGGTAGTGGGTTTTCGACACAAAGCAATATGTAGGGATTTTGTGCTATTTAGCCCTTAATTAAGTGTAAAAGTAATATTACTAAACTTGAATATATTTTTGTTCTTTTTTCGTTACATTCTCCTTTGACCAAACAAAATTTAAAGAACTTTATATTAAAAACATAGAAAAATGACTTTCCAAACAGAAAAATAAACATGAAAAAACTGAGTTTTATTATCGGACATCAATCCCCACCTTCACTTTTCGTTTAGCCTCAATAATTAAGTTTTTGTTAAAAAATTTATAAATTCTAAAATCTAGATAAATTAAAAATGAATTTGAATATCACCATTTGCAACTCTGGACAATGGGTAATCAGAACGTACACAATGAGTTTCTAACGATTCTAACTGCTACATGCAGGTTGATACCGTGTTCAAGCAGTTTTAACTAAGTGCGAAATTTAATTAATAGATTAATAATTCGAACACCGAATGTAACGTAACAAACCTTGAATGGAAACATCCATGGGCCTATATACGATGGTCAAACAATCCATTAATTAATTGATAAAAAATACAATAGTATTCATTTTTATACTTTCGCAAAATTAACAAAAGAACAATCAAGAGAACTAGAGCAACTTTATTATATATTCTTCTTTTGGCTTGTTGATGTAATGGAATCAAACACACCGGTTTGACTTTATTACCTCTTCCTTGCTGTATTCGGATGCAACCATCACTTGAAGGGTTAATAACCCAAATGGTCGCTGAACTTTGTAAAAAGTTTTCACAAGGTCACTGAACTTTAAAAATCACCCAAGTCATCATTGAACTTTGCAAAAGGTATGTACAGGGTCACTGAACTTTAAAAACCATCCAATTCATCACTAAACTTTACAAAAAGTTTCCTAAGGGATCACTTATTCAGTGACCCCTTGAAAAACTTTTTGCAAAGTTCAGTGACCCTGTGAAAATTTTTTACAAAGTTCAGTGATAAATGGAGTGATTTTTAAAGTTCAGATAAAAACTTGTGCAACCTAGTTTTTGACAATCCTGAGCTGGGACATAATGACATCTAAACAATCAAATTGGAAATTAGGTTAAATACACCCTCCAGATTTGTAAATCACTCGCACCCATAGTTGGAATATGAATACAGAATCTATTTGTTGCTGTTACACCCATTTATTACGTGACATCAACTATTTAATTACAGTGAACCTCTTTAATCAAGTCGGTTATTTTTGGGCCTAAATTTGGGTCCGGCCCAATAGGCCCACATGCCCATTTACATTTTCTATATATATGTGATTCAGTTCATAATTAAGGTACGTTCTCTAATCCTATCCAAATCTCCCTTCCTTCTCTTGCACTCTTATTTTCTTTCTTCCGGTTGTTGATTTGACCGTCGGAGTACAAACGGTTGCTGGTCTTTTTTCTCGACCGGTGGCATTTGCTTCCTAACTGGGTGTTCAGTCTGCAGGTGATGTCCAAGTTAAGGGAACGTGGTAGGGATTCTATTGGTTTTTTGGGGTCAACAGATTGGTACCGTCGGTGGGAAACGGTACATTAACCATGTTATACCACAATCAAAAGGCCACCGAGAAATAGATAATTTTCCGGACAGTTTTCCACTGGAAAAAAGGGGCAAAGACAGCAACCAAGAAATGAGGGAAAGCTTACTGGAAAGAGAGCAGAAAAATTTGATGGAAACTGAAAAAACAAAGTTTAAGGTGATGTTAAGGAAGCTAAAAGCATCCAACATTTTTTCCTAACTGAAAATGGAAAAGCCGACAGAGAAATGAAGAAAAAATAGCTACAACATAAATGGGTATTGAAAATCTCCTGAACGAAGGAATTTTCCGGCAAATGGTTGAAGAAACCCGGGTTGAAAAATGGCTAGTTCCGGTTATGGACAAGAAGAAGGAATCCGGAGTCAAGAAAATTGTGAGTAATTCAACCAAAGTCCACCACAGTCTCTGTCGGCAAATTCAAATAGAAGAGGAATCCATTATTACTCTTTCAATCAAAAGTGGAGCATTCGATAAAAATTAAATTAGCTACATTCACGAAGATGGAGCAAGGAGCAACTAGAGAAAGTATATTGGGAAATGTTTGTTCTCGTACTCTGGTTTATATACGTCGAAACTTATGAGGTTTAGAGAATATTTAAGGTGTCGGAAGCAAGCAATTGACAAAAATGATAAAGGGTACATGCTCATTGGAGATTTTATACCTTACAATTGGGATGAGGACATCAAACTGGTAGGAGATGGTCCTCCTCTATTAGAAGAAAAGGTAATTGCAAAGTATTTCAAAATATTGGTCAAGTTGGATGAAAGCGAGATGCTTTTGGGAGATTGCATGTACTGGGAAGAATTTCAACATTGGGGGTATAATCCACTTGAAAGGGTCGTCCGGATTGACTTCTCGTTGCCCATGGATTTAGATTACGGACCAATCATTTCACCCAATGAGAGTTCAATAATTGAAGAAGAGCAAAAAATGAGTGAAAATTTAATCGCAATGGAGCTAAAAGAGCATGAGGCGATCAATAAGGAGGAAATCAACTCACATTTTTTCGACTTTATTAATTGTTTAAAAATTAATTTTGTGATTAAGCCTGGCGAGGAGATACAAATTTACATAGTTGAAGTTGAGTCGGATGGACTAAACATGTTCTATTATGTTGAAAATGGCAAGGAAGATGTGTGGATATCAAATAAAAAGTGGATCAAAACTAAAAGAAGAAAAATGGACAAGGCATCAAAAGCATTCTTTAGGTGCCCGTGATCAGCCGACGTATAGTCGAGCTATAGACTATAAACAAGTGCTTGTTGGGAGGCAATCCAACAATTCTTCCCTTTTATTAATTTCGTTTTATGCATTATATTATGAATTTTTCGCATTTTTGATAATTTTTAATTATATTGAGTCAATCATCATCTTTACAGGACACAATGAGTCTATGCATGGTCCACACTTCTGTTCCTCCATCATTTTCACCTTTACATTGATCAGGGAAGTATCTTTAGCCCCATTTTCTCTATCTTTATGTGTCTTCAAGTTTGCAGTGTTTTAATATTTAAACATTGAGGACAATGTTCTGTACAAATTTGGGGGTGAGAATATTTTCATTCATCATATTACTGCAGTTTTTGCGCGATTGTGTGGAAAAAAAAAATAAAAAAATAATTTTTTTTCATTTTTTATTCCCTTTTTATCTATTTTGTTTTCTATCTTAATAATAATAATAATTTTGTGTGCTTGTGTGAGTTTGATAACCTTGTTGGCTATGATGTTGAATATTGGAATGTGTATGAACTGTGAATAATGGAAATAGTGCATTATTATATCAGTCAAATCTTGTTTATGTGAAATTAACATTCTTTATGCACAATACACATTGTTGACATGTTAGGTTGGCGAATTGGTTCATTACTTAGAGAATAGTTGAATATAGTAAGTAAACATGAATAACCTCTATAGTATTAATCCATAATCCAATTATAGAGTAGTTTGGAGATGGTTGAGCTGTTGTAGGGGAACATTGAGATTAGTAGGGATTCCATGCATGAACATTATCTTGTGTGGATTGTCTAAAACCAAGTAGACGAAGACGAGGTGAAAGTTTTAAGTTAGAGGTTAATTTTAGAAACCAAATGTCTAAAGGAAAATGGGCATTGCACTAATCTATGTGTGAATAATAACATTTCTTCGAGCCTATATAACTAGAGTGATTAATCCTGAAAGGGTAATTGAAAACTTGGTACCCTATGATCATCTAACTTGGGAGTTATCGGCCTAAAACTCACTATATGGGTTACATAAAAAGCAAATGAGAAGATGTTGTTTGCTTGAAAAAAAAAGTCATGCAAAAAAAAAAAAAAAAAAAAAATATATATATATATATATATATATATATATATACACACACCTTTAATGTGATGCAAGTAACTTAGTTTAATTTTAAGGGTTGAAGCAATAAAAAATATAGGAGAATCTCGACTTGTTAAAGTGTGAATTTGTCCACCATTTCTATTTCTTCTGCTTGGTCTATCTCGTTCACCCAAGAAAAGGTGACTAAAATATATGGGAGATGATAATACTCCATTATTAATATTTCTTCAAGGGTAGAGCGTGACAGAAAACTTAAGATTTTATTAAAGGCTCATTTGAAGAATTCCACACACAATAATATGTACAACATATGCACATACACACAGTTACATCAACAGAAATGTGCATGGCCAGATTTTCTTTGATCATCTCGAAGACCATAAAGCTTCAAGTTGACATTGATTCTGTAAAAATTGAGAGAATTGAAGATATACCTTTCCTATATGAGAATGGCTCTGTTATCTTTGTTGAAGATGGGAAGCCTCTTCTACATATTGATAGAACATGCTACATCTTTGAAAATCTAGCCATGCAGTGTTCGAAAGGTCCTTGCAGAGCTAAATATATGAAGGATGATGATTTTCTGAAGATTCGTGATTTTGAGGATGTATCATGTCAACAAAAAGGAACGAAAGTTGGGAACAAGGAACCGCCTTTATTGATGCAAGTTAGGTTGTTCTACAATAATTGTGTTGTTAAGGAAACTCTTCTCATAAATAAGAAGAGGCAAGCTCTAATACTTCACATGTTCAAGCTGTCTTTTAAGACCTCGTATCTTTGAAGGCGGGGCTTAGCCCGTGATTATCTTATTATTGAAGGCGACCTCTAGCTCGAGGATTTATTATTATCAGGTACTTTATTTTGTAAGTCCTCATTCCTTGAATAAAGGAATAGGAAAATGGTCAAACGTGTTTGCCCTTGTAAAATGAGCATTTCCTGACCTCTTCAGTGAGATGTTTATTCCTCGCCTCTCACTATCGTTAAGCCTAACTGTAAGACCTCGTCATTTAGATGCCAGCCTAACTGTAAGATCTTGCTATTCTGAGGCCAGTTTATAAGACTCCGATAGTTCGAGAGTTAATCGCGGGATGTTTATTCCCCGCCACGCCAGATGCTTGTCCCTAGTTGGAGTCCTCGTCCCTTGAATAAAGAAAGATCCGACATATATTGGTTGTTCTTACTAGTTTCCAGACGTCTCGGGTTTCTCGCATCTTTGAAGGCGAGCCCTAACTCGTGGTTTTCTAATTATCGAAGGCGAGCATAGCTCGTGGTTTTTTCTTATCAAATAAGGCGAGCCTATATCTCCATCAACTTATTAACTATGACAAGCTCATACACTCCTTCAACGATTAAAATATGACGAGTTCATATCTCCATCAACTTATTAACTATGACAAACTCATAAGTTAAGTATGACCAGCTCATACACTCCTTCAACGGTTAAAATATGACGAGCCCATATCTCCATCAACTTATTAACTATGACAAGATCATAAGTTAAGTATGACAAGCTCATATATCCTTCAACGGTTAAAATATGACGAACCCATATCTCCATCAACTTATTAACTATGACAGGCTCATAAGTTAAGTATGACAAGCTCATACACTCCTTCAGCGGTTAAAATATGGCGAACCCATATTTTCATCAACTTATTAACTATGACAAACTCATAAGTTAAGTGTGACAAGCTCATACACTCCTTCAACGGTTAAAATATGACGAGCACATATCTCCATCAACTTATTAACGATGACAAGTTCATAAGTTAAGTATGACAAGCTCATACACTCATTCAACGGTTAAAATATGGCGAGCCCATATCTCCATCAACTTATTAACTATGACAAGATCATAAGTTACATTAAGTACGACAAACTCTTATGTTATATTCAAATTTCATATGATGAGCCCATATGTTACATTCAGATTTATTATGGTGAGCCCATAAGTGAGCATCGTCTCTACTATTTATGCATTTAGAGCATCTATATATTCAGAGTCTTTCCTCTGCATCAGTTTCTCACAGCTGCTTATATTCAGAGCATAGCCTATGCATCAGTGGCATTATAGCTATTTATATGCAGTTTCAACATTAGCTTATCACAGCTCCATACATTCAGAGCATCGCCTTTGCAGCTTACAGAAGGACATCGCATCACTTTATTCAGTAAGGGTCTTGCCTCGCTTTATACAATCTCATTACAGGCTTCAGTTGCTTCAATATGGAAAGCCCTCTTCAGGAAGGTCTCGCCTCCCTTTATTCAACCTCATCACAAGCTTCAATTGCTTCAATATAGCTCGCCATCTTCAGCAAAGGTCTCGCCTCGCTTTATTCAGCCTCATCACAGGCTTCAGTTACTTCAATATAGCTCGCCCTCTTCAGCAAGGGCCTCGCATCGCTTTATTTAACCTCATCACAAGCTTCAATTGCTTCAATATGGCTTGCCCTCTTCAACAAGGGTCTCGCCTCGCTTTATTCAGCTTCATCACAGGCTTCCGTTGCTTCAATATGGCTCGTCTTCTTCAGCAAGGGTCTCGCATCGCTTTATTCAGCCTCATCACATGCTTCAATTGCTTCAATATGACTCGCCCTCTTCAGCAAGGGTCTCGCCTTGTTTTATTCAATCTCATCACAAGTTTCAATTTCTTCAATATGGCTCGTCCTCTTCAACAAAGGCCTTGCCTCGCTTTATTTAGCCTCATCACAGGCTTCACTTACATTGACTTTACCCACATTGGCCAACTTGACTATTTATACTTTAAATTCTGACCCGCACATGAATGTACGACTTAGACTTAAGGATCTATTGTTGCACCTATAAATTACATAGCATGACGAAGATGATCCCACATTGGCTGACTTGACTATTTATACTTCAAAGTCTAACCTGCACATGAATGTACGACTCAAATTTGGGAGACTATTGTTACACCCATATATTACATGACATCGATTATTTAATTATAGTGGACCTACTTAATCAAGTCGGATATTTTTGGGCCTAAACTTGGGTCCGGCCCATTAGGCCCACATGCCCATTTACATTTCCTATATATATGGGATTCATTTCATAATTAAGGTACGTTGTTTAACCCTATCCAAATCCCCCTTCTTTCTCTTGCACTCTCATTTTCTTTCGTCCGGCTATTGACTTGACCGTCGGAGTACAAATGATTGCTGGTCTTTTTTATAGATCGATAATCTTTGTCTCCTAATGGAGTGTTCAGTGTGCATGTGATATCCACGTGGAGGGAACATGGTAGGGATTCTGTTGGTTCATTTTTTGGGTTCAACAGTTGCCATTAGTAGAACACCACTATCAACTAGAAAATGATGGATCAAACTAGGATAAAGCAGTTGTACTACTTGGCCCTTCATACACAATTTGATCAAAGATCATCTTCATCAAATTCAAACCAACTTGGGAACCCTACTTGTACAGAACCACAACCCTTTCATGAGACGTTTGACCA
Source organism: Fraxinus americana (assembly GCA_035079005.1). Classification (NCBI taxonomy): domain Eukaryota; kingdom Viridiplantae; phylum Streptophyta; class Magnoliopsida; order Lamiales; family Oleaceae; genus Fraxinus; species Fraxinus americana. The sequence goes on along the minus strand of JAVHZT010000087.1, from coordinate 285,548 downwards.
GTGCATCAATGGATAAATATTGTGAATCAAAATTTTGTGCAAGACATTTTATTTTGACAACAATCTAGAGGTAGGCAGGTTATCCAACTTGTCAGCGAGTTTATGCTTATCATCTCTATAGCTATCTCATCATTGGTCAACCCTTCATCCGCAGACTCTACCATCTCTTCCATTCCTAGTTAATTTCTCAACATAGATATTTTAAATTTAACAAGTATGTCCTTAATGTAAGTCTGCCACCTAAAAGGATTTCCAACCTTTCCCATATTCTTGGGTATGTTTGCAAAGAACTCCATCACCATAGTTCATTGAATTTACCACCAAATTTGGAAATGAAGGAAACAAAATCTCAAGTATTCCACACATTGGTAGCAAGTGATATATATCAAATGACATACTTGGACAAGTTTGATCCTAAGAGTGTTATGTGAGTATTCATTGGGTACTTAGAAAATAGTCGAGCTTATAGAGTCTACAACATGCGAACTCAAACCATCATTGAGTCCGTTAATGTTAAAATTGAAAACACAGAGACTTCTCATCTTATTCATTGGAACCTGGGACTAAGAATCTAGGAGAATAGATTGAAGATAATCAAATATTGAGGAAAATTGTTTGTAGATTTAGGTAGTGACAGTCAAACAGAACTGCCAATAGTCATGATACTGCATAGTTACCGGAGGTATTGACCTACCAGAGGAAGATAATGAACTACAATACAGAAGGCAGCCTCCTACTTGGATTGAAAAGGCTCATATACTGCATAACGTGCCTTGAGATCGTGAAGATGGAATGGTGACCAAAAGATGACTTGCCACAGAATTTCGAAATGTGTGCTATACCTCACATATTGAGCCCAAAAATGTGATTGAAGTATTTAGAGATGAGTCATGTGTTCTTGTAATGCTAGAAGAGCTTGATCAGTTTGAGTAAAATAATGTGTAAGAGTTAGTACCTCACCAAAAGACACAAACGTGGCTGGAACAAATTGGATCTTTAAAAATAAATCAAGTGAACATGATACACAGATACACTCAAGTGGAAGTAATGGATTTCGACGAGACATGTGCACTTGTGGCCAGACTTTTATTCATTAGAATTTTATTATCTATGGTAGATGGGATTCAAAATCTATCAGATGAATGACAAGAGAGCTTTTCTGAATGGAATATTGAATTAAGAAGCCTATGTTGAGCAACCTAAATGATCATTGATCTATATCTTCGTGGCCATGTGTTCAAACTCAAACAAACGTTATATAGACTAAAATGAGCTCATCGTGCGTGGTATGCCCCTGAAGATCAAACAGCGCAATGACATCAACCCTAGCTTATACAAAATTATGATAGACAGTCTGTTGTATATGATTTCAAGCCTTCCTAATATAGCCTTTAGTGTTGGAGTGTCCGCACGATATCAAACTAAACCAAAAGAATCTCACTTGACTGATGTGAAGCGAATCATTCGATACGTCAATAGCACTTCAAGTTTTGGTGTATGGTGTACTAATGACTCAAACTTGAAGTGCAAATTTTAAAACCTAGATAAATTAAAAAAAGAATTTTAATTTCACTACTTGTAATACTGGACAATGGGCAATCAAAACTTAATATAATCAGTTTCTAACGAATGTACCCCATGCCTCGGTCAAACAATACACTAATTAATTGGTGAGAAATACAAGAGTATCCACTTTTGTAATTTTACAAAAATAACAGATGAACATTCAAAAGAACTAGAACAAATCCTTTTGACTTGTAGATAAAGTAGAATCAAATACAACGGTCTTTACTTTATCACCACTTCACTATTGTACTCGACTATAACCTCTACTTGGATTAAGAATCAACAACCTTAAACTTATGCCAATCAACTTGATCAATTGAAAGGATTGCACATTCAACACAAATTGTCGTGTGTTCTCCGAATACTTGAAGAAGACGTTGCCTTTGAAAAAAATTCAATTAAACATCACCATGTACGAACTCACTTGAAGACGGCTGCACCGCTCGTCGTAGGTCACCATATGAAAATTATTTTCAAAACTTGATTGTTTTCTTGATTAATTACTTTACTTATAGGTAAATCAATTATCAAAGATAGAAATTAATTCTTACCTAAATAGTAGTCATTAAAAATTGTAAGAGATTTAGTATTTCAAATAATATAATAAAAGATCTTCTTGATTTGTTTATAGTCTAAAATAAGAAAAGACTATTAATTTAATGTAACATTAAATTCACATATTTAACTAATCTGAAAATATCTAGGATGGAAATAAATATATTTACACGATCTGCAATGTTATAACAATAAAAAATATCTTGTTATATATAGAAAACTATAAAATTGCAATGTAATGATTTTGATCGAAATACTTATGATCTGATCAGTCAGTACTCGCTACTGGTAGGACCTATAACCCTTTTTTGAACTTCAGTGACCCAAGCAAGATTGGGCATCAAACCCGAAATCCGTATATCCAAATCGACTCGACCCTGCCCGGCCTAATTTAGGTTAGTTTTCATCCCTTCGCAGTTCAGGTCGGCTCGATTTAAATTTAAAATAAATTGTTCGGGCCGAGGTGTGTTTTTTTTAATTATTTTAAAACTGCTATCTACCCAACCCAAACTGCAATAAAAAAATAAAATCCAAAAACCTAATACTTTATACCAAAACTATCACTATATTTGGCTGCGGCTTGGAAGAAGAAGTCGGTAGATCGATCGCCGACAAGGAAGAGAAAATTAGGAGATCCCACTATCGACAAGGAAGAGTACATCGACCCTGAACGTGGATGAGAAGTGAAGGTGACAAAGGCTTCTTCTTAAAGAAGAATGTTTTCAATATGTTTTAGTAGTATTATTAAAGACTCTATTTCTGGCATTTCTAAACTAGTAGTGGGTTGTTAAGGCTTTTGAGGAAATCCAAAGCAAAAAACGAAAAGGTAGAGAGAGAGAGAGAGAGAGAGAGAGAGAGAGAGAGAGAGAGAGAGAGAGAGAGAGATCACCCCAGGGGCGGAGGTAGTGGGGGGCAGTGTTAGGTTGTAGCCCATCACTATCTCTCAGCCCATATAAAAACCTTAAGAAAAAATTGTAGAATTTTTGTCCAAATATTAGTATTAGCCCAACTCTAGTTCAAATTTCAACCCAAGTCCAATGTTCAATTTTTCAAATTGTATTAAAGATGCCACGATTATTAATTACTCTTTTCATGACATTCATGAAACGTGAATATTTTATTGTCAAATTAGATATTCTATTTAATGCATGTGACTAAATTTACTTATAATTATTAATTAAATTTTATTATAGATAATTTGTATTGATTAGATCTAAAAATAAATTACTTATTTTAGTAGTTAGAGACACTACATATTTTTCTAAATTTAAAAGAAATTAATTTTTTTTATTTCTACGTATGTTTTCATGTATTACATATTCATACTTATAATAAAAAATTACTTATTTTGACCATAAAAAAGATATTATGATCAAAATAAATAATTCAATCTAGATTCGATATTGACAATAAAAAAGAATATTTGTTAAAACTTATTTATTTATAAAGTAATCTATATATAAGTATATTCTTGAAATCGAGTAAAAAATGGACGTGAATTAAATTTAATTTCTTTGACCCTCAAATTTCTTAGTTGATTTTTCTCACTTTGGTTGAGATTCTTCACTCACTTTGAAACACGGTGATATAAAAGATCGATAAACACACCAAATAATATTTCGAGACGATAACATATGGATTATAGTGATATATTATCGAATGCGTGTTTCAATCAAGCTTTTAGTTGTTTGAAAAGATTGGTCGTCAAAATTACTAGAAGAGTACTCGTTAAATAATTTCTAAAATTTTCATTGGTGGATATGTATTTTTGTTTATTTCTATCATGATTCGGTCAATTTATATTTTTTAAAGCAAGCACTGATTTTCTATTTGGTAAAAAAAACAAAAACAAAAAATTAGTGAAATATCTTAATGTAAGACATCTAAACTTTTTTTAATTTCATTCAACCCATCCTAACATCATTCTCTGGCTCCGCTCCTGAATCATCCACTTTTTCTCTAGATCTACAACTCAGGTTTAGAGAGAGAAAAGCGTATAAAGATAGAGAGAAATTTTTCTTTGTTGAGACTAGTGGGCGGCGATGGGTTGCAATGGCGTAGAGGAATCCATTGATAATAGAAAATGCACATGACACCCATTAGAACAAACTGGCCAATTGGGGTTGGTTTGGATTTTGCCAATTACTAGCCCATCCCAACGCAACCCAATGCCCAGCCCAGACCCAGACCCAAGTTCAGCCTCAATATAAATAGGGAAAATTACCTTAAACCAGACCATTAGTTTCACATTTTAAAATTTCAGGTTTTCACATTTATTTTTTCATTTATCAGGTTTTTTTATCATTTTAATTAAATAAATAATCCTTTGAAACCCTAATTTATCCATTTCCCACACAACCCCCCACCCTCATTTTTCTCTCTCTCTCCATCATTTATCTCCTCCGCCGCCTCCTCTTCCTCCCTCCCTTCCTACCTTCTCCTCCCTGCCGAAGCGTTGACCACAACAGCGTCGATGCTCAGTGTCGACGCTACTGTGATTCACAGCAGCGTCGAATGCTGGACGCTACCTCATCCTCCCTCCCTACCTACCTTCTCCTCCCTGCCGGAGCGTCGACCACAGCAGCATCGATGCTCAGTGTCGACGCTGCTGTGAATAACAGCAGCGTAGCAGCGTGCAGATCATGGGGCGCTGCAGATATGGGTTCTTTCCTCCATTTTTTATCCAGTAAGTGCTACTCTGCCCCAAATTAGCTCCAGATTGTATGTGGCGAGGCGATTTTGTGAAGTTTTCCTGAAATAAGAACTCATTTTCTCGTGAGTTCACTCGTGATTAGCTGGTCAATTACTAAAATCATTTGATATTCGTTTTTTGGTTTGAAGGAAGCTTTTGGTTCTGCTCCAACGTGGTTGTGATAATAAAGTGGGCGGTCTGGGGAAGGAGGTGGCGGTAGTGGCAATGGTGGTGGGATGGGATGTGGTGGTGGTGGTAGTGAGTGTGATGCTGGAGATGGTGTAGGGAGCTGGTGGTGTAGGATGTTGGCTGTTGGTGGCGAATGTGTGGATCTAATATTTTGGGGGTGGTTGTTCTCTCCACTGTTCTTGAGGTTTTGTGACTAATGAAGTTAACTGTGACCTTAATAAGACATCTGTGACCCCAGAATCGGGTCGTCGTTTTTTGTTATTGTTGTGACTAATGAAATTAACTGTGACCTTAATATGACATCTGTGACCTCGGAATTGAAGCAGTTATCTGAATTAATCTAACTGTGATCTTAATAAGATATCCGTGACCTCGAAATCGGACCAGTTATCTGAATTAAGCTAATTGTGACCTTAATAAGATATCTGTGACCTTATATTTTTTTCGATGAGTGACTAATGAAGTTAACTGTGAACTTAATAAGATATCTGTGACCTCGGCATTGGAGCAGTTATTTGAATTAAGCTAACTGTGACCTCAATAAGATATCTGTGACCTCGGAATCGGTATAATCGTCGAAATTAAGTGCGGCCGGGAAGTCGTCGCCGGCCACCGGAGTAGTCGCCGGAGCAGTAGAGGTGGTGGAGGTGGGGTGGGTGGTTAATTATATTATATTACAATTAAATATTTAATTTAATATAATAATTGTAAAATATAATTAATTAATTCATGAAAAAACCTGATTTTTGCAATTCTAAACATTGGGGCCTGATTTTTTATTTCATGATAGATAATGCCTGATCCATAAATTTTCCCATATAAATAAGTAAAATTAATCTTCAATTTGTCAAGTCATTAAAAAAAAAAAGCCATACACGATACAACCATATCTTATTTATCATGTATTCAAAATCTAGAATTCAACTTCATTCTATGTTTCGTTCTTGTAATCTTTACAGAAGCAACGCAGATGTTCATAATTGTACTATCGAAAGGTTTGACACAAACAACATATAGGTTCACCACCTCCTGTCAAATGAAGCAATCACAATCGAGTGTTTTCAATTTTTTCTTTATAATCTTAAGAAACAAAAGAAATTGAAAAAGGTCCAAAAAAGCAGTCCTCTACTTTGATAGCTAGCCCAACATGACGTACCAAAGGCCAGCGTGACCTATCTCAGTTCTACACCTCTAAATATAATTGTTTATTTAAATCATCATTGTCAAACTCTTGCTCAAACAATATTTTAAATTTAGTTAATATAATGATTTGATAAAATAAAAAAGGAAAAATCGAAGTGTTGTAAGTTTAGCAACTGTTTGATGGTCATTATTTGGCAAAAAAAAAAAAAAATTTGAATAATGAATTTTTGAAGAACGTGTGATTAAAAAATAAGAAAAAATTTCGAGTTTAAGTATAAAATATTTTATTGTGTGAATGTGTGATTGAAAATGAGTATATAGAATAAAACATTTTAAAATAATGATCAAACAATATTTTAAATTTGGAGTCTTTTAACAAAAACGTGTACATGAAGTAGAAGGACACGTCGGGTGTAACGGAATTTGTTGTTTTAACGGAAAAACTAACGGAATTTCTTGTTTTAAACAGGCAGCTGCACCTTCCTTCAGTGTTTTTATCATAACTTTGTATTCCGATATTCGATTGAGGCGATTCAAAATGCGTTGGAAAGCTAACCCATCTGGCTATAACTTTGATTCAAACATCATTCTCCAATTCGATCACCTTCTATGCCAAAAATATGTCTCAATATAACGGACTAAGTAACAGAATTTTTTTGTTTTAAACAGGCAGCTGCACCTTCTTTCAGTGTTTTTATCATAACTTTGTATTTCAATGTCCGATTGAGGCGATTCAAAAAGAGTTGGAAAGTTAACTCATTTGGCTACAACTTTGATTCAGACACCATTCTCCAATTCAATCACTTTCTATGCCAAAAATAGGTCTCCATATAACGGATTATGTAACGAAATTTCTTGTTTTAAACAGGCAGCTGCACCTTCTTTCAGTGTTTTTATCATAACTTTGTATTCTGATATCCTATTAAGGAGATGCAAAATGCATTAGAAAGCTAACTCATCTGGCTATAACTTTAATTTAGATATTATTCTCCAATTCGATCACTTCCTATGCCAAAAATAGGTCTCAATATGAGATTAAAACACCGGAGCATAATTTTTCGGTTGGAAATTGATTTGTGATCATCTTTTGACTAAATTTGATCCCCTTGACATCTTCTTTTATCCAATTGACTCCGAGCACTCTCAAATCTTCATCGTGAGATTCGGCACAACTTTTAAGTATTTACATTTTAACCCCTAAACTTTGGATCCCTTACAATTTAGTCATTTCTCCAAATTTGTCTACTTTTGCTTATTTTCTTCAATCTCACCAACTTATATCACAATATCAAAATCACACATCTAATTATTTATCAATTACATAAACATTAAATTATTAATTATTTATAGGGTGTCTGTTTCTGTTTTCAGCAGAAATCAAGCCGTTGGCAACACAATTCATGTCGTTGGGAGCCGCAATTTTGGACCAATTCTCTCACTGTAGGGCTTTAGGTTTGAAAAAAAAAGGTAACATAATCAATTTTCCTTTCTCCTTGCAGCGCACCCAGATACCCCCTTAATTAACCAAAAAAATCACATCTTTATTAATAACAAATTAATTATTAAAAAAAATATATTAAATATAAATTAAGAAAACGTTCATTGCACGTTGCTTGCACCTAGTATATATATATATATATATATATATATTTGGAGTCTTTTAACAAAAACGTGTACATGAAGCAGAAGGACACGTCGGGTGTACTAATTAATAGATTATAAAAGACTTAGTGATTAAGAAAAGAATGAACATTATCAAAATTTATTAATTATGATAATTTTATTGAATTCAAAAGAAAATATGCTTTTTTGTTAAAAAAAAAAATTATATATATATATATATATATATATATATATATATATATATATATATATATATATATATATATATATATATATATATGATGAATTAATGTGCCAACTCATCGATACTTAGGATAAGATGAGCACCTGTGCTCATTAGATTATTTCTGTATATATATATATATATATATATATATATATATATATATATATATATATATATACACACACTCGACATTAAACCCTTTTTCCTTAATAAATAAATGTATCCTAGAATTTGGCATGCATATATTGGGTAAATCATGTTTAGGAAAATTAATTACCATTAAGTTCTTGAACAGATTACATTAATTTAGGGCCTATTCTCCATAGCGATTTTGATGAATCTTAAAAAATTATAAATTTTAACATTTTTGTAAATTTTAATAAAAATCTCATTAAAAACGACAAATCTTAAAAGGATTTTTTATTTGTATTTTTAAGTTTAAAATATAGTCAAATCTTTTAATATTCTTCTATTAATGAAATTTTTATAAATTTATAAATTATTGTGAATATCTAAATTTTAAAGAATTTCATTAAAATTCTTTAAAACTTTAGTTAGACACCTAATTTTTTCATTAAAATCCATTTAAAATTTTAAATGAAAAGATAATTATTAAACATCTGCAAGAAACGTAAATGATTCTTGGCCAGCACGTCTGGTTCATCCTATATAAGACGCACAAAAAATGATTTCTTAATCTTCTCAAAGACTCACAAAATTACCTCAAAAAAATTCAATATGGCCATAACCTGCCGTCTCCTCGACCCCCCAGAACTTCACCACGCGACACCATCCTCCACCAACACCACTGAAGATGATCCCAAGAATAGTCTAATTAACCAAACCACTGATTTTGACCTTTCTGATGTAGTAGAAGAAGATTTTGAATACCATCCGATTATGGGCTTAACTGAAAATAATTCAGCAACTTTTATTTCTTCAGGAACCCTTGTTTGGATTTCTTCTTCCATGTGGTGCCTGATACTTCACCCAAAGATTTGATCGGACGGCTGGAATTAGACTGGGCATACAATTCATTGACCGCTTTGAAACTGATCTGCAATCTCAGGGGGGTGAGAGGCACTGGAAAATCTGACAAGGAAGGATTCTATGCGGCGGCGTTTTGGCTTCATCATTACCACCCCAAGACGCTGGCCATTAATATTAAGGTATTTGCTGATTTTGGCTATTTTAAAGATTTGCTTGAAATACTTTATAGGATTCTTGAAGGGCCCTTGATAAGAAATATTGAGAAAAAAGTTAGAGGGATGAAATCAGGGGGGAAAAACAAAATGTTTAGAGGGCGTTATGGTGGGAGAGGAAGAAAAAGGGGAGGGAAATTTAAGAGGGAAAATAGGCCAGAGAAGGAAAATGAAGAGAAAAAGGAGAACATAATGAAAAATTTGGAGAAAATGAAGATGGAAAAAGAAAAGGCGAGGGCATTGAGGAAGGAAAAAGAGTTAAACAATGCTAGAAAGGGTTTAAATAAATACAATCTTGATGAGAAATATAGGTTCTTGCACGACATGGTTTCGGATTTCTTTGTGGAGCTTTTGAAGTCTGATTTGGAGAAATTGAGTTCTGGAAACCTTAGTAAAATTAGTTTGGCTGCAAAGTGGTGTCCATCCGTTGATTCTTCCTATGATAAGGCTACTTTGATTTGTGAAAGTGTAGCTCGGAAAATGTTTCCCAAGGAAAATCATCCAGAATATGACGGAATTGAGGAGGCTCATTATGTTTATAGGGTGAGAGACAGGCTCAGAAAAGATGTGCTGGTACCTTTGCACAAGGCGTTGGAGTTGCCGGAGGTATTCATGAGTGCAAAAGAATGGAATGTTCTTCCGTACAATAGGGTCGCCTCTGTGGCAATGAAGAACTACAAGGAATTGTTCTTGAAGCATGATAGTGAGAGGTTTATGGAGTATCTTGAGAAAGTGAAGAGGGGGATGCGAAGATTGCTGCTGGGGCATTGCTTCCTCATGAGATTATTGGGGAGTTGGATGATGAGCAGAGTGGTGAAGTTGCAGAGCTTCAGTGGAAAAGAATGGTAGATGACTTGTTAAAGAAGGGAAAATTGAGAAACTGCCTTGCCATTTGTGATGTATCGGGCAGCATGTCCGGTACACCAATGGAGGTGTGTGTGGCACTTGGCCTGCTAGTTTCTGAGTTAAGTGAGGAGCCTTGGAAGGGTAAAGTGATCACCTTCAGTGCTAATCCTGAGCTTCAAGATGTTAAGGGTGAAACTCTTAAGGCCAAGACACAATTTGTGAGAGAAATGAATTGGGGCATGAATACGAATTTTCAGAAAGTGTTTGATCGTATTTTGGATGTTGCAGTCGAAGGGAAGCTGAGTGAAGAACAGATGATAAAGAGGCTGTTTGTTTTTAGCGATATGGAGTTTGATAAGGCATCGGGGAATCCTTGGGAGACGGATTACCAAGCCATACAGAGAAAATTCAGGGAGAAGGGTTATCAAAATGTACCGGAGATTGTGTTTTGGAACCTCAGAAACTCAAGGTCGACCCCTGTTCTGGCAAATCAGAGTGGGGTAGCGCTGGTGAGTGGATTTTCAAAGAATTTGCTGACTATGTTCTTGGAGGGAGGGGGGGTTGTGAATCCAGAAGAAGTCATGGAACTTGCCATATCAGGTGAAGAGTACAAGAAACTTGTTGTTTTTGATTGATATGTAACAACCTACATTCTCAATTTTTACGCTTCAGAGATTGGTCACAGCTAAACTTGTGTTGCACGTTATTTTGAAATATTTTATAAACGATGTAAAAATGATATTTAAAAATCAGTGAATATAAAAAATAGTTAAAAAAACTGTTTAAGTGAAATGAACTTTTTATACAATTCAATTATTTATTAACGTGTACGATAATAATTAACATTGATTTAGATACATTCTACTATAATTCGATCAACTAATTCTTCAAGTTCATGCAAGTACACTTTATATATTTCGTGAACTATTCAATTATTTTAGAAATACTACAATTCAATTATTTATGTATGTACATGTATGCTAATTAACATTTATTTATTGATATATTAAATATAACATTAAGTCATCAAGTTCATATACAAATGTTTTGGGAGTTATTTAATTATTTTAAGAGTAAATAAATTATTCAAGTTTATGAACACATATTTATTTTGAAAATTATTCATTTTATCATAAATTATCCTAGAGTATATAAATTATTAAAAATCATATAATTTGGGAGCTATTCAATTATTATATGAGTAGATAGATTATTCAAGTTCATATATATTTATTTAATTTTAATATTATTCATTTAATTTATAATACAACGTCATTTGTTTAAATGTATATAAATTATTATTTTTCTATATCTATTAATTCAAATTAATTAAATTTCATGTTGATTCACTTAAACCCCATTTGTTTAAATGTATATACATTATTCTTTTTCTATATTCATTTATTCAAATTAATTAAGTTACATGTTCATGAATCAATTTGATTATTCTCATACAATTCAATTATTTATTTGTGTGCATTTGTAATAATTAATATTCAATTAAATCTATATTGAAAAATGAAAAGTATGGTATTATTAAAATAATTAAATTGTAGTAGGGCTAAAATCGTCCAGAAAATGATTCTCACTTTATGCGATATATATATATCAGTGGAGCTCTAAAAGAATATGGTTTGATATTAGTAAACCAGCAAATCGGTTGTTTTCCGTCTTCACTACATTGTCTACATGTTTAATTTTCAACCAGGTGTTTGCTTCATGATTCACAAATTAACAGGGTAAGATAAATGGTAACAAAGAACTGCCCATGGTGATTATGAAGCAAAATCAGAATTCAGTGAGATGAAAATAAGACTAGGCCCCCGTTTGGGTCACCTTTTAATCTCATTAAAATGAAAAATATGACCGTTATCCATCACATCAACATTTAAATTCAAATTTTATATCTCTTGTGTGGGCTCCAATAACGGTTATATTTTTCATTATCATTCTACAAAAAGGTGGCTCAAATAGGGCCTAGATGTGTAACTTGTTACTCAAATTGATTAGAATGTGACTCATTGCAAGGATGGTTGAAGTTGTTTCTTTTGTCTATTGCTGTTTCTTAATTTGATTTCTGGGTTTCAGAGGTTTCGGTATTGATTTACTTCACAGGGATAACAAATAATTAATAATGTACATAATCTAGAAGAGAATGCAGACAATTTCTACTTTTAATTGAACCAGAAGTTCACTTTTTCTTGCCATGCTTAACCAGTTTATGATACTAAATATTTAACTACCGGCAATCCGAAGCAACAATTCCTTGAAATGCTAAAATGTTATATCTACAGGAATGCACTCATATCAACAAGATCAAATCAAACAGAACAGTTTTCATAAAAACTCACTAGGTTGTAGCCTTACGCATAACTGCAATTAGGTCACAAGCCTCGCTCAATCCAAGATAATTTTCTAGGGCTGTCCGTGAGTCGATTCGGTTCGCTTCGATTCTATCGACCCAAAACTTTCGGGTATTTAATAAATGGACCCGTGGGGTCCAAATATAATTATGAAACCGTTCGGGTTCCGTTCCGTTCCATAATTAATTTTTTTAACATTTACAGCAACACTACAAAAATACAATTAATGACATTTCATTCGTAACTTTTATAAATTAACGTAGTCCAATTTAAAAATATATAAATAACTAGCTATCCAATAAAATTAATTCAATGCATACAAATACCAAAAAGTAGATGTTAATATTAAAATATCGATGATCCATATCAAAAACTGCAAATGGATCCCAAACTCCACTATTTCTTATCTTTAAAATGAGTTTTAAAATGATTTGGGTATTGGGCTTTAAAATTAAAATTATGAAATGATCTGATTTATTTAATTAATTTGTTAATTTGTTTAGAAAAAAATAATTTAATTTAATTAATTCAATAAAAAAAATTATTTAGTTTCGGGTCTTATTCTATTCTTCGGTTCTTGGTCTAGAACCGAGACCCGACCCAAACCCATCGGTTCTCAATTCGGGTATCTGTTCGGGTATTTAACTTATGAAGAACCGCTCGATTCGAGACTTTTGAACACCCCTATAATTTTCATCACTTTAGGTGCTGCCTTCTCACGTGTACTCTTATATTATGACTTGATGTATGATAACATATCGAATAGGCAGAATCCTTGAAATATGTCGAGGTTATCTGAAGTACCTCTCAATTATCTGAGAAACCACTTTACTACCTCTCAATGTTGTTTGCCTGGATTACTCATACATCTACTCACAACTCTCATTGCATGTGCTATGTCCAATCTTGTACACACCATGGCATACATAAGAATGCCAATGGTAGAGGCATAAAGCACCTTGGCCATGTGGGCTCGCTTCTGCTCTGTAGAGGGTAACTGCTCATTTGATAGTCTGAAGTGACTAGCCAAAGAAGTACTAACTGATTTTGAAACATCCATCTTGAACTTGCTTAGCATTTTACATATTCTTTCTGTGATAATTTCAAGATGTCACTATCCCTTGTAATTCTCATCTCAACTATTTGTTTTGCAACACCCAAGTCCATCATGAACTTTGCTAGCACTTTATCCACACTCTTTCTTTGATAATTTTAAGTCGTCACTGTCCTTAGTAATTCTCACAGTAATTGCAAGCTGCATTGAAAATTTCTACACCATCATTAATTTATCACATGTTTTTCCGTCTAATTTGATGTTTTTCAAGATGTTATACACTGTTTCTTCCTCCAAATCGACATAATCTAAGTCAATAGGCATAGTCGTGTTTTGTAACGTCACGTTTCTCTTTTTCTAATTTTTTTTAATGCGATATTGCCTAATGATATGTTTATTGCTTAATTAATAATTTATCGTCATTGTGACTAATAATATTTTTCTGGGAATTATACCTTGAACGTCCTAGCCGATTGACAAGTTAATTAAAGTTAATTATAATTTGCATATAATTCAATTTAAAATTGGAATAAATAAAATGATACACTTATCCCCCGTTTGGACCACCTTTTTACTTCATTAAAATAAAAAATATGACCGTTATCCATCACATCAATATTTAAATTCAAATTTTCTATTTCTTGTGTAGGCCCCAATAGCGGCTATATTTTTATTCTCATTCTACAAAAATGTGGCTCAAATATGACCTTATTTTATCTTATGTTTATTTTTTTATAGCTTTCCATAACTTGACTCCAAATTTCATGTTAAAAGATTCTATTAGTAAATGCAAAATCAATAATTGGTCAGCATATTTGAAATTTGGTCACGTAATTGAGCAAAATTTGGGGCCTTGAATTTGTTCGGCATCGACACTATAATGAGTATATTTTAATTAGCATAAATAAATTCATAAAATAAATGCCCTAAGATTGGAAAATGAAACATTCCTATTTTGTTACCTTTGATACAAAGTTAAAACATTCATTAACTCTAATAATGAAGAAATAATTTTTTTTTTTTTAAAGAAGTCCAACCACTTTCTTTCTCCCCCAATGTTATATTTTCCATAGCCAAGGATTTTTCAAAGATTGATTCCCATATGTGAAGAGAAGCATAATATGTACCTTCTTATTAAGGTTAGCGAGCCTTCTTCCTTTTTTTTTTTTTTTTTGTACGTGATACATTTCATTTTATAACTATTAGATGAAGTCGATTACTACATTAAACTTTGTTTAACACTATGTTATGATAATTTTGACATATTGCGATCATTATGTACCGGTTACATAATTAGTATAATGATTTTTATGTATACGTTAATCAGTTTAATGATTTCGACACATTATAAATTATTTAATATTCTAAAATAGTTTCACGTTTGTTATTTGATTCAAATGAAAATTTATAGAGCAAACAAAACTGAATTTATTATCCATAAATTAATATTTTGTATCATTCTCGAATTACTATTCTACTAATAGGATTTTATTAATTTAGCATTTGAATAAAGTGAATATATAATGATGTTAAAGTTGTGTTAGCAGACATTTATTTACAAGCATATTAAAAGAGTGGTATTGATATGATTTTCAATGTTATTTATAACATTACCATTTTGATGTTATAGTCCATGTTTAATTAGATTGATAATGTATTATTTAATTTAATTAACTGAAAACAATATGCACTCATCATGTTCCTTTGTCAAAATAAATAAAGTGCATTACCAGAAGCACTTTGGATTAACATGTTCTATGACTACTGGTTGATCCTTGTGCATTAATTTCAAAATATTATAGTAGATGCTCTCTATTTTAAAGAGTCAACATGTAAAATCATGCTTCAATAGACTCTTTAAATTAAGATTTTAATTTAGAGAGTGGGTTTGGCTCTCCAAATTTGGAGAGCCAAACTCACTCTCTATAATTAAATGCATTCAAAAAGTTTCAATTTTCAATGTAGAAAAACAATAAAATAATCTATAGAAAAACTAGTTAAAATAAAAGATAAAGAAAAATAATAAATATTTTTTGGGAATAGTAAATATAAGTGTTAACTATAAAGAGTTTGTTGGAGTATATCAAAATTTTAACTCTTTAAATTTATAGATGCTCTCCAAATGATAGAATATGCTATTTAAAAATAGAGAGTCTCTTGTAGATGGAAGTTATATTTATGTAATATGCTATAATTAGAGTATCTCCAATAGACTCTTTAAACATGAGATTCTCTCTATTTTAAAGAATCAACATTTAAAATGATGCTCCAAGAGACTCTTTAAATTAACATTTTAATTTTTGGAGAGTCAAACTCACTCTCTATAATTAAATGCATTCAAAATGTTTCAATTTTCAATGTAGGAAATAATAGAATAATTTAAAGAAAATCAAGTTAAAATAAAAAATAAAGAAAAATAATAAATATTTTTTGGGAGTAGTAAAATTAAGTATTAAATATAAAGAGTTTGTTGGAGTACTTTAAAATTTTAACTCTCTAAATTTATAGATGCTCTTCAAATGATAGAATATGCTCTTTAAAAATAGAGAGTCTCTTGGAAATTCTCTTACAATCTCTTTTATGTCACAAAAACACGTATAGTCAATAGAAGTTGGGTCATTACTGATTCGTTTACTATTTAGTCTTTTGTGATTAGAATATTGACTATGGAATAAAAAAAATCCTCCATATGTAAATTATATTTTTGACATGCATTTTAAGTTAGGTGATTAATCACTGATGATAAAAAGAAAAATATAATAAATAATTATATACACGTTGAAGGTTCTTAATAATTAAATGATAACGACTTAGTATTATTGGCACCTTGATCAATGGAAGATCAAGTACATTTTCACTTGCAATCAAAAGTGATTAGCTAAGGGATCATGTAAGTAAACCTCTTCTTATTTTCATATGTACATTATATGGTTAAATATATAAAGTGTTACTTAAGTTGTCATTATGTAAACATGATATTTGATCATTACTTTTTATGTCATAAATATTTGCCATGACACATTCGTACATGCCAATGCATTTATGAGCATACATAAAATTTCAAGAAATAAAAAGTTTCCAAATATCAACAAAGTCGAGATATGTTTTTAAAGATATGTATCCCGAATGTTTTATTACGAGGTGTATGTCTATGTCATAAAAGGTGTGAGTGAGAAATGGGGCGTGGGGGACTGGCACACTCGACTAATGTTCAATGGTAATGTTAATGTTAACCGTTTTGCGGTACTACCGGTAGGACTCGACTGGGTTACAATTAATAATTGTCCACTGCATTCTGATTGGCAAAGCTATACACCAAGCGAGCTCACGACGTCAATGTTAAATTTTTAAAGACATGAAAGAAAAGGGGTTACGTAATGAAAAATACTTTTTATTTGGAAGTAATCAATATGTATATGATAAGCATGCATCTTATGTATGAGGTTTGCTTACTGAGCGTTTCCTCATCCCACGTTATCCCTTCCCATCCCCTCCCATTTTCAGATGATGAAGCATACATCTTATGTATGATGTTTGCTTACTGAGCATTAGCTCATCCCTTCCCATTTTCAGATGATGAAGGCAAGATGATGCGGGTGATGACTTGTTGGTGACACGAATTCAGTACTATCATATTTAAATGTTGAATTCATTTTTTTAATTAAATTTAAAAATTCGATTTAATTGTTCTATATTTTGTTGATCACAAATTATTTTGAAATAATAAGCCATTAATACTTATTATGACAAAGAAAAATTTAGTCGCTCTTCGCATTTATGATTTTAAAAAGAGAATGAAGTGATTTGGGGTGTTACATGTTTGCTCCCAAATCTTCACGAAGTAGGATGCAATAAAGACCAGTGAAATTGTAATCAAAATCAAAACATTCAGTACTCAAACTGCCGAGAAATTGGTTTGCCTTGTCATTAGAAAAAACCCATTTCGAATAATAATGAAAGAAATGAGATAATCAAAGTATACTCGTTTTAAAGACGATATTTGAGAACTTCCCAACAAAATCTTGGACTAGTAAAATTAGATGAAATCCTTGAAATGTACCAAGAGAGAGAGAGAGAGAGGCCATTAAAATATCTCAAATCATTCATCCCCTTCATTTCAGACTCAAATTGGGCTACGTCTAAGGAAAAAAGTGAAATTGCACAAAAGTTACGATTCTATACAAGAAAAAAAAAAGTATGAACAAAAGTGTAGACAACTACAAGGGAAAACAAAGTTCTTCAATTCGGATTTATTTATGAAACTTCATTTTTGCAACTAATGTTCTAGATTCATCCAATATCTGATAGATTGTGAAACTCTATTTCAAGCACACTGTGACACCCTTTCTCCAAAATTTTCGAGGCATCACTTCACTGAAGGGATGGCTAGACTACGAGAATATCAACATATTTAGGACCTGTTCGGCACAGCTTAAAATCAAATTAAAATTGAAAATATGATCGTTATTAGGTCCCACTCGTCTAATAAAAGTCAACAATAACGGCTAATTTTTCAATTTTAATCTCTACTGAACACGCCCTAGATAAGTTAATCTTTATATTGAAATGAAAAATCTTGACTGCTTAGTCTTCTTGAGTAAGCTTTATTAATGGAATCAGGACACGTGTTCAAATCTTAAATGGAAAGGACAAGACTGGCTATAAGATATTTGAGGCCCTAGGCGACAAATTATTACGAAACTCTTAAATATAATTTTCTATAAGCATATTCATCTCTTTAGCATCGTTCATGTTCTATTCAAATTGATTTTTTTATATTATTTTTGAAAAATTAAATGAGCCCATTTAAAATAAATAACTTATTTTTAACTTTCATAAAATTAATTAATTATTTATTTATTTTTTAAACTATACGCTTACTAAAAAACTATGAGAGATTTTTTTTAAAAAAATTAAACTCATTAAGAATGTAAGTGTCCAAGTGTTTTGAGCCTCTTCTTTAGTCCATCGTTTTATTTAGTCATGTCTTTTAAATGAAATAAATGATCCAATTCAAAAAATAAAGAAATTTTTTTGTTGAATTTTTGGGCTTTTAATTTTTTTAGGCCCTTCAAGAATTGAGGCCCAAGCAATAGCCTAGGTTGCCTTGGGCCAGAGCCCGCCCTGGGAAAGCTTCTACACATTTAAGCAACAGATATGAGATGTAAGGCAGAAGTTTTGATTAGTAAAATGACATGTATGGTTATATACCACAGATGCTAACCCACAAGTCATTTCAGGTATGCATAAGAATGTGAATGTGTTCACTTAGTTAAGTAGTATCAATCAATCAAAAAACCAACAACCAGGGCATCTTGCAATCTAGGAGTTGATGCCAGTATATCCCTCCTGTTCAATGACTTGATAACCATCATCACCGATTCACCATTGACACCACACCGACTTTGTACAGAAATGTAAACATGTTTATAAGTAATTATCAACCACTAACGGACAGGTAGTCAGTTAAGGCACCTTTCACACTACTTTCAAGAGTAAATCCACATTCGGGAGTATCACAGACAATTTTCGCGAAAAATAATTGAAAAAAGTCCTTGAAAAGCACAAAAAGGGCAACTTACCCGACTACCTTTTGAGTAAATGCCAAATCTTTTTTGACATCAACCATAATAACTACTTTTTAAAACCAAAGAATCATATACCTTCCACATTAATTTCTTTTTCATTCTTTCATGAGCGGGTATTATTTTCGAAAGGAAGCTAGCTTTAGATGGTATTAATGGACTTAATTAAGGCCAGTAAAAGATAGATTGAAACGATCTACCAATATAATGCACAGAGAAAATATAGCTATTATATATTGGCTATTACTAAAATGCACACAGTGTAGTAAGGTAGTAAAAGATTAAAGAGCAAATGAGCCAGAAATCTCATTCAAAGCAAAAACAGAGATTGCTCAACTTAGAGATGACATTCTTCATAAACAACTAAATGTGGATGCCAAAAGTATAACAAACAAAGTTTTAAGACGTTCATATTCAAAATGAACGATAAATAGTATTCTAGAAGTGAAAAATAAAAAGCTAACGAAAATTAACGAACTATTTGGAAAATGAACTAGATAAACATATACTAGATAATTTAAAAAACTAAAAAAATAGAAGAAACTATCAATCATATTTATCTTTAAACTTACGCGCATAATCTATGAGTAGGAAAAAACTCAATATTTGGAGTTCGTCTCAAAGTTTGTACAAATACTAAAAGTCAAATCACTTTTTATCCATATATTTTGTGGAATCCACAAGTATTACCCCACATATCCACGGCTCATTTCTACATGTTTATAAACACAATTGTTAATAAACACTAGCTAAACATATGCTTAGACACGAGCCAACGGATTGACAAGCACCTCTTCAAATAAACTTTCACCACATTCTTTGAGAAACCAATTACAGAGCAACACACAGTATATAGAGGAAAGGTTCCAGAAGCTATTAAGGGAAGACACTAAAAATCCTTTCTCCTAAGTTTCCATTGAATCACTTCATCAAAATTGACAAAATGCTATGATAACTATACAATGCCGAAATCTATAGATATAGCGCAATAAAAACCATTTTAAGTTTCCAATAAAAGAAAATAGCATCCTTGAGAAAATTTACTTTCCTCTATTCTTCGTTATAGAAATAATCGATGGAAAATATAGAAATATCAAGGGTTTTAAATTCCTCATATTTAATATCCAAATATCACAAGATATATATATATATATATATATATATATATATATATATATATTTTATCTTTCGTTATCTTATGGTGGTATTTAATTTCATAGTATCTGATATCCAAATAGTGAATGGCGTCAAGGAAATGCAAGATATATCATATATGATTATAAGACATGTATGGTTAAAAACGTGGAGCCATTTGTCATTTTTTTCATACATATGAATGAAAAAATGTGTTTCCTCAGTAAACTCATATCAAACAATCAAAAGCCAAAGACCCGTGGTTTATGAAATTTGGGAAATCACAGTAGGAGATCCTTCTAGTTTCAGCGACTTGATGCAGATCAATAGCACTGTCTCACATTGACAATGTAGTGAAATGTCAATGCGTATATAAGTTCTATCCAACCAGTAGGATTAGGTAGCCTGTTCAGGAGTCGGCCACATTCCACGTTGAAAAATAGCAACTTACCCAACTACCTTTGGATTTAATGTCGAAAACTTTTTGAGTTATTGAGAAAAGCTTTGACTTGAAGGTAATCAACCATAAGTACTACCTTTTAATTTCAAATACTTCTCAAATTTCCTTTCTTTCAGGTGTGGACTTTCTTTATGTAATCAACGATAGCAATTCATAAAACACATATTAACATAAAAAGTACAAATCCAATCGAAGGAAAGAGCAAAATAAAGGAAATAGTAAAAGTGGTTCAAGGAAGCACAAAAGTTGTGATTCTATCTGGAGAAAGTGTAATCTTGCTCATTAAAAAAAAAAAAAAAAACTGAAACTTCAGTTTCAAGTACAAGAAAAGCATGAAAATTCATACAAGACTAAAGTAGAAAAAGATGAACAAAAGTGCCGACAACTACAAAGAAAACAAAGTTATTCAATTCAGATTTATTTATGCAACTTCTTTTTAGAAAAACTTATTTTCTAGATTCATCTAACATCTGATAGATTGTGAAACTCTATTTCAGGCACACTGTGACACCCTTTCTCCAAAATTTTCAAGGCATCAATTCACAAAAGTGATGATGTAAGGAATATCAACCCATTAGATAAATTAATCTTAATATTGAATGAAAAATCTTGACTGTTCTAGCCTTCTTGAGTATGCTTACTTCTATACAATATTTTTTAAAAGAATCTTGTGCATGCTCAAATCATAAATGGAAGCTACTGCACATTTAAGCAACAGATATGAGATCCAGCAAATATAGAATGGCCATGGTGTAAGGCAGAAGTTTTGATTATTAAAAATGACATGTATACCACAAATGCTAGTCATTTCCAGTATCCTTAAGAATGTGAATGTGTTTCCTCAGTTAACTGGTATCAACAATCAGTCAATCAAAAACCAGCAACTAGGACATCTTGCAGATGACATTATATCCCTAATGCTCGATGACCTGATAACCATCATCACCATTGTCCTACATCTACTTTGTATAGAAGCGTAAACACGATTATAAGTAATTATCAACCACTAACAGGCATGTAGTCGGTTAAGATGTCTGCCACGCCACTTTCAAGAGTACATCCATGTTCGGGAGTAGCACAACAATTTTCATGAAAAATAACTGAAAAAAGTCCTTGAAAAGCACAAAAAGGGGGACTTTCCTGACTACCTTTCGAGTAAATGCCGAAACTTTTTGAGTAAAAGCCATCAACCATAAGAATTACCTTTTTAAATTCAAAGAATCACATACATTCCACAATAACTTCTTTTTCATTCTTTCATGAATGGGTACTATTTTCAACTAGCAATTACCCTTTTGGCAAAATGACCCACCAAACTATTATGAAGTTCAGAGGGGGAAAGGGCTGCAAAACCAAAACAACATACACACAACAAACTGAACAAATTTTAATAAAAATTACCAAACGAAGCTAGTGATAGGTAGTATTAATGGACTCAAATCAATCAGGCCACTAAAAGATCGTTTGAAATGATCTACCAATATAATGCGCGGAGAAAATATAGCTATTATATATTGGCTATTATTATAATGCACATAATTTTAGTTAAGATAGTAAAAGATTAGAGAACAATACGAGGCAGAATTCTCATTCAAAGCAAAAATAGAGATAGTTCAACTTAGAGATGGCATTCTGCATAAACAACTAAATGTGGATGCCGGAAGTGTAACAAACAAAAATTGAGATATTAACCTTCAAAAGGAACAATAAAGAATATTCTAGAAGTGAATAAAAATCCTAAAGAAAATTAACGGACTATTTGGCAAAATGAACTAGTCGAACAAACTTTTTTTCCTTAATAATCGAGACATATAAATATACCACATAATTTAAATAACTAAAAAAATAGAAGAAACCATCAATCATATTCATCTTTAAACTTACATGCATAAACCCAATATTTAGTATATCTGGCAAGTGTTTATAAACACTAAAAGTCAAACCACTTTTTATCCATTTTTCATTAGATCCACAAGTAAAACCCATTTATCGACAACTCATTCTACCTGTTTATAAACACAATTATTAATAGACACTTCCCAAAAATATGCTTAGACACAAGCCAATGGATTGGCATGCTCCCCTTCAAGTAAACATTCACCACATTCTTTGAGAAACCATTTACAGAGCAACAAAAATCATTTTAAGTTTCCAATAAAAAAAATAGCATCCTAAAGAAAACTTATTTTCCTCTAGTCTTCATTGTGGAAATAATCGATGGAAAATATATTAATATCAAGGGTTCAAATTCGTAGTATTTAACACAAGTATCGCAAGATATATATTCTATCTTTCGTTACCTTTTGGTGGTATTTAATTGTAACTAATATCCAAATAGTGAACAACCTCAACTAAATGCAAGATATATGATTATAAACAATGACATGCATGGTTATATACCAAAATAGTGAGCCATTTGTCATTTCTTTCATACATATGAATGATCCAGTGTGTTTCCTCAGTACATATCAAACAATCAAGCAAAGCAAGCAATTCATACTGGACTTCTGTTGAAAGTATAAACAAAAATGTAGACAACTACAAAAACACAAAGTTCTTCAATTCAGATTTATCTCGGAACTTTTTTGTAGAAAAATTAATGTTTCAGATTCATCCAATATCTGATGGATTCCTAGACTATATTTCAGGCACTCTGTAACACCTTTAGCATCACTTCATGAAACTGTTGATCTACGGGAATATCAATCCATCAGATAGATTAATTTTGTTAGTGAAATGGAAAATCCCTATGACTGTGCTAGCTTCCTTGAAAATACTTACTGCTATATGACCTTCATTAATGGAAACTTGAAACAATTTCGAATCATAAATTGAAGCTACAGTGCACATTGAAGCAACAAATTTGAGATTCAGAAAATAAAAACTGGCCAAGGGGTAAGGCAGAAATTATGACTATTAACAATTGTTAATATACCACAAATTTTGATCCTGTGAACGAACAAAGATTGAAAAAGATTTTCTATTCTCTTTTATTAATTGAAATAAGGCTGATACATATATATACATATGTATATATATATGTATATATATATATATATAGGTATATATATACATGTATATATACATATATATATATATATATACATATATATATACACATTACCTAAAACTAATTTAGGTAAGTACGTAAATAAGGAAACTAGAATCTCGTTAGCTATAGACATCTAATTACAATCTATAACACTCCCCCTCAAGTTGGAGCATATATATTTATCATGCCCAACTTGTTACAAAGATAATCAACCCGAACCCCATTTAAAGCTTTCGTGAAGATATCTCCTAATGGTTCTCCAATCTTCACATACCCTGTAGAAATCAAACCTTGTTGAATTTTCTCGCGAACAAAATGACAATCAATTTCAATATGCTTAGTTCGCTCATGAAACACAGGATTAGATGCAATATGAAGGGCAGCTTGATTATCACACCACAATTTTGCTGGTACTGAAAGTTTAAGACCTATTTCAGTCAATAGCTGACATACCCACATTATCTCACACGCAGACTGTGCTATAGCCCTATATTCGGCTTCTGCACTCGATCTTGACACAACGTTCTGCTTCTTACTCCTCCATGAGACCAAATTTCCACCAAAGAAAACACAATAACCTGATGTGGATCTTCTATCCACTTTGGAACCTGCCCAATCTGCATCTGAGAAACATTCAATACGACTGTGCCCATGATTTGCAAATAAGATACCTCGTCCGGGTGCTCCTTTCAAGTAGCACAAAATTTGTTCTAGCGCTGCCCAATGATGAACTGTTGGGGATGACATAAACTGACTAACAACACTGACAGAATATGCAATATCTGGACGAGTCACCGTAAGATAATTTAGCTTTCCAACCAACCTTCTATATCTCTCAGGATCTTCAAATTGTTCTCCATCTCCTGTAAGGTGCACGTTTGGAGTCATTGGAGCACTACAAGGTTTCGCCCCCAATTTTCCCGTTTCAGTTAATAAGTCAAGGACATATTTTCTCTGAGATAAGAGGATCCCCTTTTTACTCCTTGTGACTTCAACACCCAAGAAATACTTTAGCATCCCTAAGTCCTTCGTGTGAAACTGAGTATGAAGGAAAGACTTAAGGGACAAGATTCCTGTAGTATCACTTCCAGTAATGACAATGTCATCCACATACACAACTAAAAGAATGATACCAGCTACCGACTGTTTGTAGAACACAGAGTGGTCAGACTTGCTTTTCATCATACCAAACTTTTCAACAGCTTGACTAAATTTTCCAAACCAAGCACGAGGACTCTGTTTCAAACCATACAGAGATTTTCGAAGACGACAAACTCGCCCAGACTCCCCCTGAGCAACAAAACCAGGAGGTTGCTCCATATACACTTCCTCCTGAAGATCACCATGAAGAAAAACATTCTTGATATCTAGTTGATGCAAAGGCCAATGATGAGTAGCTGCCATAGAAATAAACAATCGAACAGATGTCAATTTAGCAACGGGCGAAAAAGTGTCAGAATAGTCCACTCCATAGGTTTGAGCATATCCCTTAGCGACAAGACGTGCTTTCAATCGAGCAACTGACCCATCCGAATTAACCTTAACTGTGAACACCCATTTGCACCCTAAATCGACCAAATTCCAAGTACCATTGTCATCTAAAGCATTCATTTCCTCAATCATTGCATGATGCCAACCAGGATGAGATATGGCTTCTTGGACAGTTTTAGGAATAGAAATAGAATCAAAGGATGCAATAAAAGAAGAAGAAGAGGACGACAAACAGTTATAGGAAACAAAAGAAGAAATAGGGTAAGCACATTGTCGTTTACCTTTGCGTAACGCAATAGGAAGATCATCGGTTGAGACTAGATCTGATGACGAAGGAGCAGGTGCAGGACATAAATCAGGGAGGTTGCGCCTGGAGTAGACTTGATGAATAGGAGGCCTGACAGGAGACAGGTCCAGAAGGTGTGATAGAATCAGAAGATGTGATAGAATAGACTAACGAATCATCATCCTCCCCCTGAAGTGCGGGAGGAGGAGAAGAAGAAAAATACGGGGTGTCTTCCATGAAGGTAACATCAACTGAAACAAGATATTTGTTAAGATTAGGACAATAACATCTATAACCTTTCTGAAGACGTGAATAACCAAGGAAAATGCACTTCAAAGACTTGGGATCTAATTTGGTGACATGCGGACGAACATCTCGAACAAAACAAGTGCTACCAAATATCCGAGGTTCAATAGGAAACAATGACTTATTGGGAAAAAGGATTTTGTAAGGGATCTCACCAAGAAGAACAGACGATGGCATACGATTAATTAGAAAACATGCTGTAGAGACTGCGTCGGCCCAAAAAGGTTTAGGAACATTCATTTGAAATAATAGGGCCCGTGCAGTTTCAAGGAGATGTCTGTTCTTTCGTTCTGCCACTCCATTTTGAGATGGGGTATCAACACAAGAAGTTTCATGAAGCATGCCATTTTGAACCATATAAGTTTGAAATAAAGCGGACGTATATTCTTTGGCATTATCACTTCGCAAAGTACGAATCGAAACATTAAAGTGAGTTTTAATCTCAGCACAGAACGCACAAAAGAGAGAAAACAGCTCAGAACGACTTTTCATTAAGTATAACCAAGTGACACGAGAATAATCATCCACAAAAGTAACGAAATACTTAAATCCAGGTTTAGACAAAATAGGGCAAGGACCCCAAACATCAGAATGAACTAATTCGAAAGGAACACGAGCACGTTTATTGACTCTAGGACTCGAACTTAGACGATGGTGTTTTGCAAACTGACACGACTCACAATCTAAAGAAGACACCTGACTAAGCGTGGACAAAGCTTCTTGAGCAAAGGAAGAGATGGATGACCCAATCTACAATGTGCCTCAAAGGGAGATGTGACACCAGAGCAAGCAATAGATTTAGGCATTGGTGTGTCCAGAATGTATAGGCCCCCTGACTGATGTCCTTTACCAATAATCTTCTTCGTCATAAGATCCTGAAATAAGCAACGATCAGGAAAAAATGAAATGCAACAGTTAAGATTACGAGTAAGTTGGCTTACAGAGATCAAATTAAAGGACAAGTTAGGTAAATGTAAGACAGATGACAAAGGGAGTCGAGGGGTAGGAGTAATTGTGCCAGACCCACGAACACAAGAAGGTGACCCATCAGCTAGGGTAACGGTAGAAGTGGAAGTGTGTGACTGAAAAGTAGAAAAGAGACCAGAATTACCTGTCATATGATCCGTGGCACCAGAATCAATGACCCATTTGGAGGATGAGGAAATAAGACATGTATTTGGTTTACCTGAATCAGCAATAGCAGTGACAGAAGGAGAAGAAGACTTTAGTGATTCTTGATACTGTGAGAACTTGGCGAATTCATCTGCAGAGATAAGAATTGATGTTTCAGAAGTCTCATTAGTGGATGCAACATGGGCCGAGTGAGCTTTCTGATTCATGTATTGAAGCTTTCTACAATCACGCTTCATATGTCCTGGTTTGTGACAGTAATGACACACAATTCCTCTAGAATCTTGTGTTCGAGCTTTAAACCCGTGCGAGCCTCCTCCTGTGTTTCCATTCTGATGGGTTGATCTCCCAGGCTCATAATGATTATGTCGACTGACCAAAGCCCCACTGATTTGGGCAGGTGGAGTACTTTCAGTGCGGAGTACTCGACTAAATACGTCTTGTAAAGAGGAGATCTCAGAACCAGAAAGAACCTGTGATTTAGCAGTCTCAAATTCAGAGGGAAGGCCAGCAAGAAAACTCATGACGGCCATTTGTTCTCGTTGGCTTTGCTGAACTTTCACATCAGGGCTGAAAGGCTAATATTGAGCTCCTCATAAGTTTTCTTAAACTCCATAAAATAATTCATAAGGGATTTATCTTGTTTCTCTGCACGGTAAAACGCTTTGCACACCTCAAACATGCGTGACAGGTTCCCTTTACCCGAATACAGAAAATCCAAATAATCCATCAACTCTTTAACGTATTCACAGTGATTGATCAAGCTAATTACCTCGCTATCAATGGAATTTCGGATCTGCAGGAATAAGCGAGCATCCTCTCTAAGCCACGTCTGCTTTGAATCATCGTTGGGAGGATCCTCAGTCAAATGTGTATCTTTGTTAATACTCCGTAGATAAAGTCGAACGGTCTTGCTCCAATCCAAATAATTCAAGCCATTTAGCTTATGGTCCGTGATTTTAGACATTACTGGAATGACATCAGTCATAATTAAATTCTTTTGCTCGTCGGCCATATAAATAAATCCCAAGATAATAATAGCCCACCCTCAAGTCCAACAAGTAAATTAGGCCCAATTAACTAAGAAAATGGCCCAACACGGAAATTAGGCCCAAGTATCCAATAAATAGCTTGAGCCCAAAATCCAAGTCCAAACCACTGCTCCAATTTGAAGAACTCGAAACCTGCAATTGCTCCGACCAATCTCATCGGATGCGGCGAACTGACCGATTCAGAAGACAATTGCTCAAAATCCGACACCAGAATCGAGCTCGCCCACCAGAATCGAGCTCACCAGACGTGGCGATCTCTTCGGACCAAACGACGACACTCAATCCTCAGATGGGAACCCATGATGCCACTGCGAACCCTACGAACGGCGACGGGAACCCACGATGCCACTGCCCAAATTCCAAACGGCGACGGGAACCCTACGAACGGCGATTTGGAATCCCCGGTGCCACTACCCGAATCCGAAACTGTGATGGTAACCCAAGGTATGGCCACAGGTTCGAACGATAGAACCCTAATGCTCTGATACCATGTGAACGAACAAAGATTGGAAAAGACTTTCTATTCTCTTTTATTAATTGAAATAAGGCTGATACATATATATATATATATATATATATATATATATATATATATATATATATATATACACATTACCTAAAACTAATTTAGGTAAGTACGTAAATAAGGAAACTAGAATCTCGTTAGCTATAGACATCTAATTACAATCTATAACAGATCCATTAGTCATTTCCAGCATGCATGAGAGCGTGAAGATGTGTTTCCTCAGTTAACTAGCATCAGTCAATCAAAAACCAGCAACACGGGTATCAAGCAATGGAGGAATTGAGCACAGAATATCTCTCCTGTTCAATAACTTGATACCCATCATCATCATTGTCCCACATCGACTTCGTAGTGAAATGTTCACATGTTTATAAGTAATGTTCAACCAGCAAGGGACATGTAGACTGGTAAGGCATCTGCCACATTCCATATTAAAGAGTACAGCCACATTCAAGTTCACCACGTGCACATTCATGAACAATAACTGAAAAAAAAACCATAAAAACCACAAAAATGGAGACTTACCCGTTTTTAGTTAATGAAAATCATTTTTGAGTAAAACTCATCAACCATAAGAATTGCCTTTTTAACCTCATAGAATTCTGGGCTTGTTTGAGCCCCATTCTTTTCAAAAAAATGCATTGTGTATAGTGTTATGATACAGAATGTGTAGTTAAAAAATAAGGTAAAGTTTTGGATTAGAGTGTAATATTGTTTTATTGAAGAATGCGTGGTTGAAATGGGGTCAAATCATTGTTCAAAAATTCATTTTGATAGAAAAATGGGGCTCAAACAAGGGTTCTATATCCTTTCATTAAATACTTTTCCATTCTTTTGATTTTGTTCTAAAATAAAAAATGACCCTTTTGGCAAAATGAACCTCTAAACTATTACAAAATTCAGGAAGAAAAAGGATGCAATGGCAAAAATCACAATATCAACCAAAACTGTAGAATGTTTACCAGACATGAGAATGTGAACAAAAATCTATGTTGCTTCCATTAACTAGTATCAAATGATCAAGCACGAGTAACACGGGAATTTTGCAATGGAGGAAATTAGAGTAGCAGATCCCTCTTTGTTCAATGACTTGATTCAGATTAACAACATTGTCATACACCAACAATGTTGTAGAATGTTAATGTGTTTATAAGTTATGTTCAACAAGGGAAAGGTGGCCAGGCAAGGCGTCTGCCACATTCCACATTCCACGTTCGAAAATAGCAACTTACCCGACTACCTTTTAAAAAAATGCAAAACGTTTGTGTACATGAGAAATGAACTGACTTGAATGTAATCAACCAATTAACTTTTCAAATTTAAAAACTCATATATCCTTCCATTAATTACGTTTCCATTCTTTCAAGAATGGGCTTTTGGTTTCAAATAACAATTACCCTTTTGGCAAAATGACCCACCAAACAATTAGGGTATTCAAGAGGAAAAAGGATGCAACAGCAATAACACAACAAAAACCAAACCCTGCAAAATTTTTAGCCCTTGTTTGACTCCCTTTAAAACAAAACAATTTATTCTCATACTCATTTTCAAATCACACATTCACACAATAAAATATTTGTCACGTAAAAAATATTTTTCCACTTTTTAACCACACATTCTCAAAAAAAAAAAAAAATTCAAAACATCATTTTACACAATAATGGCCATCAAACAGGGCTTAATCACAAATGCAGAATGAAGCTAGTCAAAGCAGTATAAAAAATTTTAAAATGATCAAAAAATTTTTAAAAAATTAGGTGATCAAAAGATCATTTAGAAGGATCTACCAATATAATTCATAGACAAAATATGAGCTATTAGTTATTTGCTACCAATATAGCATACAAAAACAAAACTAATTCATAAGAATTTGAGCTCATTATGGCTATTACTATGCTAAAAAAAAGTATACAGCAAAAACAACTAACTGAGTGTTTGACGCCCGTTTTTTGCCCCTTTTTCAACAGTAGAATGCATTATTTTGTTGACCCACTGCCCTTGCCAAGAAATTCACTGTCAGACGCAAGGAATATCAACAGTGGAAAAGGGACAAAGCTGCAGGCAAGAAAAGAACTTCCCAAGTTTGCCCTTCTATGTTTTTGGCTCAATTTCAGGTGGTAGGTGCCGGCACGTGAATTGCTTTGTACATGGATGAACTTGTGTTGAAAAGTCAAAAATTCAACTAATGTATTTTATTTTTGGACGTCAATTTTCTTTGCAAAATGTCTTCACAAGTCTTGTAAATATTAAAGCCATACATTAGCATCCGAATCATGAATATTACACCAATACATTTTTCCCTTTTTCGAGAAATAATTAATTCGTGAAGCATGCCTTATTTATTAAATATTAGCATCCGAATCATACGACACAAACAATACAAACATACGTTCCCCACCACGACTACGATTAATAGGCACTAACGTAACGTCTGTGCCATGTAATCACGTACTCGCACCCACGACATGTCCTCTTCGACTATTGCATCGAGCTCTGCGGCAATCTCGTCTTCTTCATCTGGTAGATCTATCTCTACCTCTTCGTCATCTTCTTCTTCGGCTCTACGAAAACCCTCATCCATCCGACCGTTCCTCCGTAAGAAGTTATGTATACCCATTGTAGCGACGACCACAGCTGTTTGCGCTCTCATATTATAAGCAGGCATTCGATCAACTATCTTCCACCTCTGTTTCCAAACACCGAAGGCACGCTCAATAACGTTACGGCATGAGGAGTGATAAAAATTAAACCGCTCCCATGCATTTCTAAACCGACGGCGTTGCCCATCCCTTGCACGTTCAAACTCTTGGAAATGGTATCTAATATCAGAGCCCTTATATGGAGCCATGTAACCAAGCCTATGTGCGAACCCTGAGTCAACCAGGTAATATTTCCCATTCGCGGGTTCTGGAAAACTGATATCCGGACTATGTACAGCCCGGGCCAATATGCGACTATTGTGGGTGTTCCCAGTGGTGCCCGGCAGCACGAACGTAAAGCAAAGGTTGAAATCGCATGCGGCCAGTACATTTTGTGTTGGCATTCCCTTCCTCCCAATGTAATTCTCTCTTTTATGTCGTGGAAGCACAGCCCTCACGTGTGTGCCGTCGATGGCACCAATACAATCCTGGGTGGTAATTTCCAAAAGTGCATCGTTCAGTACATATGAAAATAACTACGGGTGTTTAATTAGCTAGTTATGTAGGACCATGCACCTGGAATATGGGGTACCGTTCCACATGTGGATGACGGTGAGCTGCACCTTCGTTGTACCTCGGATCTGGTTTAATCATGTCCACTGCAAACGCTACGCAAGCACGCAATGTTTTCTTGAAATAATACGATATGGTCTGCAACGAATGATAAACAGCGTTTGCACTTGACGATAACCTTTGCCATGTGCTAGTATACACAAAAACATTCCCACTTGTTCATAAATGTCAATGTTTGCGCTCCGAAGATGACTGCTGATCGAAATAGTGCGACATATTTTCTGAAGAACAGCGTGGTGTAGCGCACTAAAACGTGATATAAGAATTTGTTTGTGTTATCAATTGGGGATACCCTACAGAATTAGCTTCTTGAAGAAATATTGATATGGTTTCTCTAATTGTCGAATGCCATGACATCGGTACTTATAACAAGGGAAAGTGCTTTCATGATGCAAAAAAGTTCCTAAAATCCGTGACATGCTTACGTATGTATTCTCCTTCAAATAAATCTTTGATTGCTCCATCACGGGGAAAATCCTGATGAGAGAAATTTGGAATTGATAGAAATCAATTTTGTGAGTACTGAATATTATTGCAGTGTCCCTCCTATGGAATATATTCTTTTCTCTTTGATGGTATGTGAAGTAAGTTTGCAGGGAATATATTCTCTTGTCTTTGAATTTTCTTGAAACCAATTTGCAGGGAATATATTCCCTGCAACATGCACAAATCACTTTTCAATTTCAATATTTGTCCCGCCATAAATACTGATTTTGTGAGCATATTACTTATGATAGTTTTCTTTAAATTTATGAGGCCTTAATTTCATTGTGCAAGGGTGAAAGCATCATCAATGTCATAAATATATTACACACTCATCGAACCAGTACGACAAATCGAAAATAACACAAACAAATAGTACAATGAAAAAGACGCCGACCTACAGGAAAATTAATGCAACAGAATTTTGTGAAAATGTAACTGTAGAGCTCACACGTTACGCGGTCGTGACTGCTTGTCCCTCTCGAAGCAGTACTCAATGAACTTAAAACGCAAGTAAGGTGTCTCAGCAGCCGCGTACGATTTTCGATTGTCTTTTTCCCGTAAGAACCACAGTGCAAAGAGGTGGATCTCGTCACCCGTCTGGACATGCCCCGAAGACAGTAGTTCCTTCACGCAGTCGCCAACTGACATCACATCGTTCTTATATGATCTTGCGATGGAGACAAGATCAGTACCAACATTGACCATTTGCTCAAGCGACGCTGAAACCTCACGGGCACCGTACGATTTCTTCTTCCGTCTCTGTTTCCTTATGCATTTGCCTTTTCTTTTTTCCCCACTACGGTTCCCAGATATATTCATCGCCGAACATGTTCTACCATCGTCCGGACTTGCACTGGAATCTGTCCCCTCGGCGTTGATGGGCAACGCGTCGCCTCTGTACTCCCTGTCGCTGTCTGTGCTCAAGTCAAGTCCACGCTGCGACAACTTCGTTGGGGACACCGCATATTTGGTAGAGTCACTCGTGTCGCCGAACAATTTCCCATACGTGTCGTATATCTCACTGCAGTCAAAAATTTTAAACTTTGCGTATTTCGGGTTTTCCTGCATGAAAGCGATAAACAGCTAGTCATATGTACGAGCAATTTCAAATAACTACAACAAACATGTGAGAAATTGGAAATGGTCCAAATATAAACATGCAGGAAAGAAGCTTAAGATTGGTAGTGCTTGCAAGTGAAGTAAGCCAAACGTAAGCCTTTTACAATAAGTCTCCTGCTACGGGGGTTTCCCATTTGCACAGGTAGGAGTTCATGATACATTGAGGACGAACAAGAAAATTGCGCAATCTCAGCAATGGTTACAAGTAAAAAGGGAAACAACTGATGAATGCAATCTGTGAACAAGATAAATGTTTATCCTAAAAGCTATCTAATATCAAATCCCCTAGCATTGCCTGTTCACGAGTGTTCACAAAGACGAACAAGCCATCAATGACTGCACGGTGTAGCAATGGACCCGTGCAGTAGAGAAATCAAACATGGGTTGCAATCTGTCAGTAATTGAATGGAAGGCATTAAGCTACTGATTCAGCCATATTCTAGTGCAGCATAACAACACTAAAGTCACGGTCCAGACAATGTTGTTCAGTGGCTAATAATGGAATAAATTGATAGAGAAGGGCTTAGAACAAGCCTAGTGATGAACACAACATGGCATCAACTATCATAAGCTAAAGACTCGCACTCAGTAAAATTGAAAAGGGCATGTTTCAGCAACACAAATTCTGTAATCAAAATTCCCAATGAGTTACATGTCTTATAGCAGCAGGCGAAATTGGGAAGAAACCGTTGACAGACCTTGATTTTTGCTTCCCACCAATGGTCCGGGGCGTGCATTCTTCCGGATCCCGACCGGTACTCAATACCGGTGCATCGCAGTAACTCGAACAGGTGTTTGTGGTCTGTTCGGAGTTTATTCCAATAGTTCTTCATTTGGGTGGTAGTCCAATTCTTTCCTGTTGATGCGTTGAAGAGGTCTGCGATGCGAGCCCAGCCGTTCGGGGAAAAGCATTTACCACGTTGATGGCCTTCGGCGATAACAAGTTCACAGGTCTCAAAAAACACTTTGTGCTTCGTTGGGTTCCATCGTGCCGACTTCCGGACGCTTGTCTGAGGCGAACGACGGCTGGAAGGCGTATGAGTGAACGGCTCTCTGCAAGCTTCTGGGTAACGCTGCAATTGGAAAGCAGGGATAGTCAATTACCCACTGGAGGACGGAAGACAAAGATCGATAACAAAAAAAAAAAGAATTCTTCCACTGCAATTCGAAGAGCAGGACGCAAAATAGAGGCCAAGCGAAGACGAATTGAACGTGGAATCTCTTACCGTGTCACCCGGGTTACACGTCCACTGGGACCCGTCGTTGTCCATAGAAGGCAAGTACGGTGGAAGAGACGCTTGGCTCGGCGGGAAGATCCTTGCTGCTTTGGAAGTGGGCGGTTGTTTTGACCATGTACAGAGAAAAGCAGATATCTGTGGCGTTGTGGGAAGGTGAATTTGTTCCCTGATTAGTGGGTTGCACCGGCGATTTCTGCTCAGCTGCGGTGGTTGAAATGGGTGTCGGTGGTGCTGTGTCGTGTAGGGTAAAGAACAGAGGGATTTTGTGAAAGTTTGGTGATTTGCAAGAGACGTTGAGGGCAAAATGGGGAGTTAATGCAACGGTCACTTTGGGCATTAGCGTGGTCTGACAAAAAATTCAATTCTCCTGACTCTTCCCACTACGTCACTGTAGCAAAATGAATTTTAAACCCAAAAAACGGGCGTCAAACACGGGCTAAATAAATATGCTGGATGTATAAGAACCAAATATTGATTCCATTCACATGTACAAGGAACAATAAAAAAAAGAAAAAAAAAAGGATGTTAGAATTGAAAAACTAGAACATGAAAGAGCTATTTGCTAAAATTAACAAGTAGAACACACTCTACAGATGTCACGGGAGTGTAGAGGTATGTCTAAGGTTACTATAATTCTTTTGATCACGTTAGAGAATTGTCAAATACTATAATGTGTGTTCTATGTGGGAAATTGAAGGCAGTAGTTCAACATAGAATCTTTTAAATTTCCAATTGTAAAAGAACATAGCTTTCTTGAGAAAATTAAATTTTCCCTAATCTTCATTAATGGAAATCAGCATCGAGAACAGAGCCCTCTATACATCAAATGCGATATCACAAAAATATAAAGTGTTATTCTTTACCCTTTGACAGTAGGTCTCATTTGATGAAGAGATTAGGCTTCAGACAATGGTGAACAACCTCAAAGAAATGTACAAGATAGGAATATAAACAATGACATGTATGGTTATATACCAAATATTGTTAAGCCATTTATAATTTCAAAGAACTACAAATCCTTCCATTAATTACTATCATTTATTACATGGATGGATTTTATTTCAAAGAATTACCCTTCTGGCAAAATGACCCACCAACCTACTACAAAATCCAAGACGAAAAGGATGCAACAGCAATAACAAAGTACAAACAATAAACTGCAGAATCCTTAATCACAATTCACAAACACGAAAACTAGCGAGCTATAGGAGTATACCAATTAAAGGACCTAATTCAATTCAGTCATCAAGAAGATCATTTGAAATGATATACAAATATAATGAACAGACGAAGTATCAGTCCAAATATAAAAACCAAAGATT
Source organism: Fraxinus americana (assembly GCA_035079005.1). Lineage (NCBI taxonomy): Eukaryota > Viridiplantae > Streptophyta > Magnoliopsida > Lamiales > Oleaceae > Fraxinus > Fraxinus americana. Next base: position 249,629 of record JAVHZT010000087.1, on the reverse strand, counting down.
GAATCACATTCAGCTGAAACAATTAAATGCATGCTAGAATTGCAAAAACTGGCAAAATTAATCAGTGGAAAAACATGTTCCTCATATTAACTCTCCAAACAAATATGATGAAAACAAAAGAACCTATTATCACATTCATGATTCATCTATGAACATACCTTAGAGTCTATCAGTCAGATAGATCCAATTTTAGATATAAACTATGGGATTGACAGGCTCCACTTTAACTGCACTTTCACCGTATTCTTTGGGAAACATTTAACAAAGAAACACACTGTAGTAGATGTCATTAGAGTGTAGAAAACCAGAGATCATCATTAATTTCTGTGTGGAAAAGAACTTGGTATTCTTGAGAAAACTTATGTCTCCCTATTCTTCACTGATGGAAATAATCAATGAAAATATATTAATTTTAAGGGGTTCAAATATCCTTTTATTTAACATCCAAATATCAAAAAAAAATACATATTTTCCCATTTATACAAGGAATTGAGCATCAGGAAATAGTAAATGGCCTTCTGCAAATACAATTATGATCGTAAACAATGTCATTTAAGTTTATATACCAAATAATGTTAAGCCATTGGTCATTTGCAACTATACATGATTTGATGTAGATCATCAACGTTTTCCGACATAAAAAATTGAAACATGTTAAACATGTTTATGAGTTATGTTCTACCAGTAAGTGAATGGGTGGCGGGTAAGGCATCTGCCATGATTCCTCTAAAACTGAACTGGAATATACCTCAACAATTCCAAGAAAAAAAAAACGGTGACTCATCTGCGGAGCCCCTTCAATTTTTTTAGTCAAAGAGAAAGGAATATATGATAGGAATTTAAATTATTTTTAAAATAAAACAAACAAGGTAAAACATTTAAAAAGTTTAGAAATTATAGAAGTAGTTAAAAGTAATTTTATCCCCTTCCAGTGATAGTTCTCATTCAGTCATATTATCAAGAAATTGAGATGCAGGAAAAAGTGAATGGCCTTATAGAAATGGACAACTTCTGATTATGCAGCTATACATATGAAGTTTAATCCCTCAATCATCATCGTCATCCCACATCGAAAATTGAGTAAAACATAAATGACTTTATAACGTAAATTCTAGCAGCATAAGATCGGGTAGCAGATAAGACATCTAACAAACCTAAAAAATTCAGAACTGGTGAATTATCCGTCTACCCTTTTTCTTCCTGTGTAAATGTATCGATCATAAGAATTAACTTTTCTTTCAAAGAAAATTCATATTTGACAAAACCCATCCCCATCCAAGATAACTTTCATAAAATTCTTTGAAAATAACTAACCAATATGCTTCTCGCCTTGCCTAAGAACCATTTTCTGAATCTGATTTTCTGATCTTCGCAGGACCAAAACGTGCTTAATTTTTTACAGTTGGGTTAAGTTTTCTGAAGACGACTATAAATTTTGCACTTAATGTCATTTGGCCATTAAACTTTAATTTGTTTCTCACAAATCTTACAAAACATTTCATCCAAACCAGTAATTCCATTCTATATTTATTTTTTAACTAAAAATCCTAATTGTTCACGGGGGCTTTTTTCAAAATAGTCGGGTATAATAGACCCATTTGGATTTTTGTAGAAAAGTCTATTTTACCCTTAATGATATATAATTTTTTTATTGCAAGTATATCCTTTCTTTATGGATGGTTTTAACAATTGATATATTATATTTCTATATTTTCAATTCTATCTATCAATTCTATCATTTGATCTACAAGATTAGAATAATTTTTAATCTTTCTTTCATATTCTTTGATAAGTTTAATATATTCCTCATTCGTTCTATTTCTATTTTCTAGTTGAGTTTTAATATTTTTTATTTTTTCTAACATCCTTTCTAACAAGTTATTTAATCCTTTAGCTATACATCCAGGCATATTTATCTTATATTTCTTCTTTCTTGGTTTTTATCATTTAATTTTCTTCTAATTTGAAATATATCCGAATAACTCTTAAAATATTTCTTTAATTTTTTATCAAATTTTTCAAGTTCTAATATGTTTCCATCTTCTTCTAATTGGATACATATTTCAGTAGTATATTTCATTTCATTTCTCATTTTTTCTAACAAATTATCTAATCCTTTTACAGTATATCCTGGCATATCAATTATCAACTGATAATAAAGCATACACCAAACAACATCATATATAATTCCTGCGATTCTTTCCAGATATAAGGAGAATTCTATCTAAATTTAACAAAACTAATAGTTTTACCTTAGTTTTGATCTCTGGTTTATCTTCTTAGAACAGAGTGACCTTCAAGCTCCTGGATCTGCAAACTATTCTTTCAATGGCTTCCTGCCTACAAGGATCCTTGCTATTCCAGCTTATGCTCTCACTGTATCTTTTCTAAGGATTCAAAACTATAGATCTTAAATAAGGAAAACTCTTCTTTTGTTAAAGTAAGAGAGAAATTCTTCATTTTAATCTATCAAGAATCTATGGGAAGAGTAGTTTAAAGACTCATATCTGTTTAAGAGGATTGGAATATGAATGATAATATCAAAGTATTATTGATATCGAAAGATTTGGTACAAGATCAACAGAATATTTGGCTTTCTCACAAGTTGAGTGCTCAATATTTTTCTCTCCAATTCGTTCTGTTCTCTCTAAGCCCGAAGACCTCTATTTATACATCCAGTTGAGGCAAAATTATTGGCATCTTACATCATTGCATTCGTCATATATCACTAAACTATTAGTGCTTTGAAATTAAGAACCTCCTAGTCCCTCCATTAGAGTCACATCTCCTTTATATCCTTATCTTGGTATGCAGCTGGCTTTCTTTAATCACATCTTCCTTATCTCTTTGGAATCTGCTTTTTGATTTTGCTGGCAAGTGGGGCACTCTCTGGCTTCACATGCTCTTTGTAAGGTAGATATGCATCCTGGCATCTGACGTGTGTCAAATTTGTTGATATAATCTCTAAGTATTTCGGATTTTTGCATTCCATCATTTGTAAGTAGAGTATATACTTCATATTGACATAAACATCTAAATCTTTTTGTATAAAGATTTTTAGCCATATTATAAAGAACTTTGTATCCAAGAACTCTTCGGTTCTTCATCCATGCTCTGGTAAATTTTGGTACTGGTTTGTTAATTTCTCCCATATCCATAGCAAAATTCCATCCAACATATCCAATTGTAATAATATGTTCTGCTGGATAGAATATTCCTCCATCTATTTCTGGACTAAGGGTATAAAATTTTAAATATATGGATCTTCCCTGAACATACTTGGAAACTTCAGATTTGAATATGTCATCAAACTTTTCAAGTTCTTTAAAATTTTTATCTGGATAAATTAGATCCAAATATCCATAGTCAGCCTTCAATTTTACCATTGTTGGTTCAGATCCTTTCATCATTATTATCTTTGGGTAAATATGATCACCTGGTGAAATGAAATATGAATCAGTTGTTTTTAATTCATACATCATTCTAGTGACCATCTTGTATTCGTCTTCTTTTGGAGACAAAGGGACTTCATCTTCCTCATCTGGTTGGATCCTGATAGATTTAGAATGTCCTTCATTGATAATAATCTTTTTAGGACTTTGAATAGTAATATCCTTTTTTGGTCTACTTCTGCTTCCGCTTGGTGGATCACTCCGTATTTGTACCTGTTTGGTATTAACCTGTTGGTATCCAATAGTATCTTTGGTATCTTTAGTATCTGGTGATCTTAATTGAGCTTTAATAGCTTCAATTTGATCAATAATATCATTTGTAACTTTCATATGTGATGAACTTATATTCATCATAATTTTAACATTATGTTGTAATATTTCGTTCATCTGGTCCATCCCGAATTTGATATTTTCAGCTTCATCCTTGGCATAAAGAGTCATGGCTTTAAGCTCATCTAGTATCTTTATGGTGTTATCCATCTGCAAATTCAATATTTCTGCTTAAAAAATCTGCAAGAAAATTGTTAATCCCCTTAATATGGATAATTTCAAAGTTATAAAATGATAAATAAGCTTGCCATCTGTGTAATCTCCTATATTGGGGTTCCATTGGTAACTTATTCCTGACTAATCCTGCAACTTGAGAATTATCAGTTTCAACAATGAATTTCTTAGATAATAAGAATAATGAAAACTTTTTTATTCCTCTAATAATTGCTAATAATTCTTTTTCATGTGTGGTATAATTTATTTCAGCTTGGTTAAAGGTTCCACTTGAATATCTGCAAATTTCATTTAAATCCGTTTTCAATATTGCTGCCCAATATTTATCTGAGGCATCAGTATTAACAATTAAATTATCTTTTTCATCTGGTAATCTAAGTTTTGGTAAATTTTTACATTCTTCTTTTAATGATTTAACTATTTCTGTATGTTCATTATTCCATCCCTTAGTATTTGTTTTTCTGAGTAAAATTTGTATCTTATGTCTCTTTTTAGAAAGATTTTCAATAAATCCTTCAGCATAATTTAGACATCCTAAGAATTTTTGTATTTGTTCTTTGGATTCTAATTTATTTGGGAAACTACTTATCTTTTTAGATATATGAGTTTGTAATTTGATTTCTCTATTATCTATTGTTAATCCTAGAAAATCAATTTCTTGTTTTTCTATAATAGCTTTCTTCTTAGAAAGAACAATTCCTTCCTTTTTACATTCATTTATGAATTGTATTAAATGATTTCTATGTTCTTCTTTATTATTGGAACATATCAATATATCATCTACATATACTATTAGAAATTTATTAAGTTTTCTAAATATATCATCCATTCTTCTTTGATATATTTGAGGTGCATTTTTCAATCCAAAAGGCATAACTAACCATTCATATTTGCCTTGGGGTGTACTAAAGGCTGTATATTGTATACTATCTTCTTCCATTTTTATCTGCCAAAATCCTGATTTGCAATCAAATTTAGAATAGTATTGTTTTCCTTTTGCAAGGTTTATTAGGACTTCTTTATTTGGTAAAAAGTATCCATCAAATCTAGTATATTTATTTAATTCCTTGTAATTTATAACTATTCTGGCTTTTCCTCTAATTTGCTGAGAATGTTTCATTACCATAAAGGTTGGGCCACTATGGGGTCCATTACTTGGTCTAATAAGTTTTTGTTCTAGTAATTCTTTTATTTGAACATTGAATTCTTGTGTATCTTGTATGGTATACCTCATTGGTCTTACTCTTATAATCACATTTTCTATTAATTCTATCTTTGCTTTAGGATGATATGGTTTCCAAAATATTAATGGATTTTCTCCATAAATTTTTTCTAATTGTTCAATAATTTTTTCTATACTTATTTCTACTCCTGTTTTTAAGACTTTTTTATACATTATTCTTTTATTTCTTATTTCATTTTGTATAATTGATTTTTTCTCCCATCTATCACCACGCTGGGCTGGCTGAACTCTGTATGGTCTAAATTCTCTTGGTATTTTTAATAAATGTCCACAAGGGGTTTGTAACATGATCATATAATTATTTTGTTTATAATATTGGAACTGTTGTATAAAGTCGTTTCCTAATAATATATCACATTCTAACTTATCATAACTATATATCTTATTAATTATTATTTGCTTACTTCCAAGTATTATACTAATCTTATCAGCACTATTTATTATCTGGGTTTCTTCTCCTGTAACTCCTGTTATTTTTATTTTACTTTTATTTTCCCATGTCTTAATTAAGAAGTTTTTAAATATAGTTATATCACTTCCTGTGTCTATTAAGGCACAAGTTGTTATATCTGTTTCTATAATAGTAACTTGTATATATACTGCTAATGGAAAGCTTATTTGATTATTCATCTTTATTACATAATATATTTTGTCCTTTATGAAATATATATAATCCTTCTCTTTTTATACTATAATCTTCAAATCCATTTAAGAAACTCATTCCTAATAATATATGAGGGTTAATATTCATGCTTTCATCTATATAATATGGCACTATCAGGTCAATTTCTCCTATTTTTATAGGTACTTTAACTTCTAATTATGTAGTATGTATTTGTCCATCAAAATTTACATATCTATATGGTTCTTTTTTATAAGGTTCTAAACCTTTATTTCTTATTGAAGCTATATGGCATTCACTAGCTCATGTATCTATCAATATATTTGGTCCTGATATTATTTCTCTTCCATTGAAATATTCTCCATTTATTTTCATATTTCCTGTATTCCTATTTAGTTTCATTTCTTTTGTATGACTATTTTCTCCTAATAATCTAGATATTCTAAGGCTTGATGATCTTCTGATTAGTTTTCCATCTTTGAATATTATATTTTTATTGGGGTATTCTTCTTCCCTAAATTCTATTATATCAGGTTTATCTGTTGATATCCTAAATTCATAATCCTTTGGGATCAAATTTATCTGTTTATTTGGTTCTATGATTTTACTAATATCTTTACATTCCTTATGAACTTCTATATATGGTTTTTTAGAATAAATATTCCCATAATTAGAATTAGTAAATGTATATAAAGCTCTATATTAAATAGTCATAATTTGATCTCCTGGTTGCATTATATCATTCCTATGCAATTTAAAATGCAATCCTAAGACTTCATTAAAGTTTTTATCTTTTAAAGAAATACAGTATTTTGGGTAACAAGTAAATATTAATTTCTTATATGCTAAATTTCCTTCTATAGTACCTAAATGACTATCTCTTAAATTTAGTATTCTTCCATCATGTAGACTCACTGTTAAGGGTGAATCTATTCCTTCTCTAAATAAGGATTTAAACATTATCTGTATTCCTGCTAAGTAAACATATTGAATCTTTTCACTTTGTTTTTTTATTAATTTTTGATAATAATTTATCAACTGTATTCTTTGTTAAAAGATTTAGTTTATGTGTTCCTTGAGTTGTTCTAACATCTATAGTTTTTTCAATCTTATGGTATTCATTTATAGCTATTTTTTCTTTTTTCCATATTCTATCAAAGATTTCCCATTTTCCTACTTTCAAATCTAAAGATAATTTTTGTAATTTTCTGAATTTATGATTATCAAAAGTTACTTTTAATCCATATCCTTCTATTCCTTCGTATTCTTGTGTTTCTATATTATCCTTTTCTATTTCTTCAATCTCTTTATTCGGATTCTAATTCATTTTCTTCCGATTCTGTTTCACTTACAAATACTTCTTAATCATAGTATTGTTCAATATCAGATATTTCACTTAATTCATCTTCTATTTCTAGATATTCCATTTGTAATATTCTAACTTTCTTTTTATTACAATCTGGACTTATATGTCCTATCTCTCCGCAATTCCAACATTTGCATTGACTTTTATCTTTTTTATTATAGGTTTTATTCTTTTGTTGTTTATTTGGATTAAATCTCCTCTTATAGTATCTTCTCTTAAGCTTTGTATATTTCTTCCTAAAATTTCTGAATTTTGTAAATCTTTTATTTTTATGTTTTCTTTTAATATTTTTCCTTTCAGGATAACATCCCCATTGTGTAGGTTTTTCCATCTCTTCACAACATATTCTTGTTAATTTTCCTGATCTTTTCAATAATTGTCTTTGTTGACATATATATGCAAGTCTATCAAATAGAAATTTTATCCTTGATCCTAAGGATCTTGGTATTCCTATATTATCTTTTATATATTTTTCAAATTCTATTTTAAAATATATTCCCCATGTTCCGGGTAATTTAGTATAGTACATATCTAAATATACTTCCTGATTTTCATTACTATAAAATTGTATATAGTAATAATTTTTAAATTCACAAGTGTATTCTTTTATTTTACACATATCACAAATTGTTAAATTTATTAATTTTATTCTAGCATCATCTTTTTCTCTTTTTGCTTCATCTTGAAAATTTCTAATCCATTCTTCTTCTAAAAATTCATTTGCAATATATGCTACTAATCTTTCTATTCCTTCTTTATCTGATTTTATTATCTCTGTTTGTATGTTTCTTTTCATTAATAATCTAGTATCATCATTAACACATTCCCACCAATTTCTTACATTTCCTTCAAATGATGCTATTAAATAATCTATTCTTCTATCTGTACTTTCCCAAGTATCATCTTTATTATATAAAAAGAATAGTATCATTGAATCTGCCCAAGTTAGTAAGGCTTTCTTAGTATCTATTTTACAATCTAAATCTAATTTTGTTCCTCCATGGTTAATTGGTTTATCATAATTATCATTTAGTTCAAATCTATCTCTATATTTATTTCCTTTAGATGGTTGTCTATTTATTATTTTATCATAGAATTGTTTATAGGGTTTATTATATATAGGTGCATAACTTTCATCTGGATCAATTTTTTGATTAGAAGTTTCTGCTGGGGTAGGTCCTCCTCCAGTATTCATTAAAACTTGGTATTCATCTATATTTTCTAAACTTAATTGATCAAAGTTTTCTATTAGTAAATCTAATTCTTCATTCATCTTTTTCTTCTTGAATTTCTTCTATAGTTTTTCTTTTTTCTAATGTTTTCTTATAATTTTCTTCATCTTCTATTATTTTTGGTAAAATATCTTTTCTAAAATAATCATCCATACTACCTGCTTCTATTACTAAGTTTTCTTGTTTTATATGCTTTTTTCCTATCCTAGACATTTCTTTTTCTATAAGTTTTTTTTATCTATTTTCTTGTCTTGACATTTATTATTTTCTTTTAATTCTCTAATTTCCATTTTTAATATATTTAATTCTTCTTTTATTTCATTCCTTAAATTTTGTACATCAGTTATTAACATTTTTATTAATGTTTTTAAATCTTCCATATGATTATCTTTTCTTTGATTGGTTGAAATAGTATATTCTACATTCAGTATCTTTACAATCTTTTATAATCTTATCATACTTTTGTTTTTTATTATCATCAGTTGTAAGTCTTTTTAATTCTTCAAAATAATTTGCTCTTTCCTCATATTTTTCCTGTTTTAATTTCAATATTTGTTTTTCTTGATATTTTGTTAAATCTCCAGGGGTTAATAATTCGTCTAATATTAGATGATTAATTATTTTTATTCTTTTTAAATTTTTATTCAAATTATTTTCCATTTTAATAATTAGGTCTTACTTTTGATTGACTTAGATAGAATAGTTGACATTCAATATTTTTTGATTCTATTGCTTTCTTATTAAATAAGAATTTTTCATATTCTGAAGTTGGAAGTCTCGTTAGATTTTTATAATATCTAGCTTTTATTCTAAATTTTTCTTGTTTTAATTTTAATATTTGATTTTCTTGACTATTTGTCAATCTTTGTTCTGACATATTTTCTATTTGTTGGTTTAATTTTTGTACTGAATTATAATCTCTATCAAGTTTTTCTGTAAATTTTTCTATATTAAATATTATCTTATCATGAAAATTCATTATTTAATGATAATTCTTGTATTTTTTCTTTACAATGTAGTATGATTTTTTCTCTTTCAATTTCTTTACCAATTTTTTCATATATGTATTCATCTATTATAGTTCCTATTATTAGTTTATCTAATATTTGTTCTCTTATTTTTCTAGGTAATTCTTTAACTATGATTAATGTTATCATTTTTAATTTTTTAGGAAATGGTTCAATTATATAATTTCCTTGCTCATCTTCTAACATATAATACCAGTCTGTTTTAGTAATTGTTACTTTTTTAGTCATATTTTCTTATTTCTTTTTCTATTAAATCATACATATGTTTTTCATAGGTTTCTAATATCATTTCACAAGTATACATATCTTTTACAATATCTAGTTTTATTTTTTCAATTATAAATTGTTTTATCTCTATAGGTAATTTTTCAAGTAATTTTAATGTAATTGTTACACTTTTATTATTTAATATTGGTTTTATAATTATTATGTTGAAATCTTCTCTTATTATATGATATCTATTACCTAAATCTTCAATTTTCATTATTTTTAATAATTTTGTTTTTCTTTAAATTGTAGTATTTTTATGATTTTTATAAATCTTATAAATCTTATGTAGATCTTTTATGGCTCTATGGCTCTGATACCAAACTAGGGGGTGCTACTTTGAGCGAACAAAAATCTAAAAATCTAATAAACTTTAAAATCTAATAATCTGTAAAAATAGGTCTTATAATGTTTCTAATAAATTTTCAAAATCTAATAATATCTAAGAATTTATAATTTCAAGATCTGTTATTATATCTATATTTGGAGTAAAAGGTATCTCGTATTTAGAAATATTCTTTTTCCTTTTTTCCAATTTATCTATAATATCTTGTATATCTTTTGTTATTATAGATCTTACTATTCTTTTAGCAAAATTTTCTATCATATTTTTTTTAAAACATCTTAATATTTTTTTGAGATGCATTTAATTGTTCTTGATATCCAATCTTATCAAATTCATTTTCAAATTCAATTTCCTTTTTATCTTTAGCTATCTTTTTAATTTTATATGGTCCTCTTTTAGTTCTAGGTTTTTTATAATTTTTATTAGTCATTTTAAAATATAGGACTTGGTTGTATTCTTTTCTTATCTTGAAAGCTTTAGTTGCAATTATTGTTTTTAAGGGTATTTTAGGTAGTTTATATTGTTGAATAGTGAAATGGGGTATTTTGGAAAGACTATTGGTTTATTTTGGGTATTTTCAATAATTTCCCTTGTTCACGTATCGAGTCATCAAAAGACAGATTTTTAGTTAAATTCAGCACACATACACGTAGGATATTCATTTAAATTTGGACGTCAAACTCAATGGTGGTCTAAATGATGTATTTTGTAAAGTTGAGTGATGAGTTTAAAATAAATTAAAGTTTAGTGGCTAAAGTGACTAAGTGTAAATTTTTGTGGCTATAAAGAACAATTAAACTATGTGTACATTCACACTGTACATTTTTTATGATATTATGTGATATGTAGAACAATATGACTATTGATTTGAATGAGTATTATTAAAATAAATGGTCAATTATTCAACACATCTTTGTTGACTTTAAGTGATGTGACTTTATACACGAGGATGGTCTTGGATTTAGAGATATTAAATGTTGGAACTAAGTGCTACTTGCTAAAACCCTTTGGAACATTCATAGCAAGAATGATACCTTTTGGGTTAGGTGGGTGAACCAATGTTTTCTGCGTGGGACTGAAGTTTGGGAGTATACAGTAAAGAAAGGTGATTCTGCACTGATTAAGAAGTTGCTGGAATTATGCGAGCAGACTACACAGCCTCAATTCTTGCTGATGGACAAACACACAGACACAGACAAACGGATAACATTAGGTAGCCTAACTGACTGCACACAATATGGCGCACACATACGGGGGAAATGGGTCATTAACGACGGATTTAGTATTACAGGGGCCTATGATTTTTTCAAGTTGAAGGGACCAAAGGTAGCATGTGCAGCAACTATTTGGAATGCTTACTTTACCTCGAAGCATGCTTTTTACCCTATGGCTTTGAGCTAAGTCCAAGTTGCTTACCAAGGATAAACTTACGCATATGAAGATTGACCAAGAATGCTGTTTTTGTGGAATCGGGATTGAGACAGTGGAACATCTCTTCTTCATTTGTCAATTTAGTGCTTCCGTTTAGGATAATGTTAGAGCGTGGCTTGGCATTAGACGATCTATGTCTACATTATCAAGTACATTAAATTGGATCAAGAAGGAGGTCGAGACACATTTTGGCAAAGTAAGGCGAAACGAATTGCACTTGCTAGCACCATTTACCATTTATTGACGGCAAGGAACATGAAAATTTTTGAGGATCTAAGACTTCAAGTTGATAGCATTGTTAGGAAATTAAAACACATGTATACAAAGTTATGTTTTCTTTGTATCCGTATGTTTTGATTCATTTTGAATCTATGTCATTAGGTCGTTAGATCTAGTCTTTGGTACATCTTTTCATTTTCTTAACCCGAGTATGCCTGGTATACTTGTATGCAGACTTCATCTTTGGTTGTCCAGGTATACCCAGTGGACTTGTACATGATTATATATATATATATAATTAACATTTATCGATAAAAAAAAAGTTGGCAACAAAATTATAACTATAGCATGATTGATTAAAGAAAAAACTTGTTGCATGTATATCAAGATTTATATAATGGACTACATAATACCACATGCACTCTACCATTTGATAGTTTAAAACAAAATCAATTTTTTCATCCAATATTTTCCGTTCACACCATATTATGTATATTTTTTTTTATCTACTTTGTAAAATCCTTAAAGAAATATTTGTATAATACATGGATAAATCTATCAATCATGCTTGGTTTGACCGTTTGCCACATGGCAAATTGTCATTAGCCAATTTTAATAATAAAAAAAAATTACGCTCACAATTTTTTGAAACAAAGGCAATGTCAATAATGATGTCAAGGGAAGAATGTACAATTAGCAAAATCCTAAATTTATAAGGTAAAAAACGTGATTAATCCTTGAGCTTTATACCTTGTGCGAAAAAGGTATAAAGTTAACAACTTATACCACACTAACCCTTCCATTTGTATTTCATTCCAACTAACTAAAATCACGGTGATATATGGAATTGCTCCAATAGCAATTTGTTTCATCCAAGTCTGCATCTACAAAACATGATTTGTCCCAAAACTACACGTAAAACAAGAAAATATGAAAATTTAGTAGGTTAGTGAGTAGAATAATTGACATGACCTCTTTGGTTTAAGGAGTGTTAAACATTGGTTACTTAACAATTTTGGGCCCAAATGATGTAGCCAAAACTTATAAGTCAATTAAAGTCCTATGATGCAGCCCAATATCCTGTAAAAAAACGTGATCAATCCTTGAGCTTTATACCTTGTGCGAAAAAGGTATAAAGTTAACAAATTATACCACACTAACCCTTCCATTTGTATTTCATTCAAACTAACCAAAATCACGGTGATATATGGAATTGCTCCAATAGCAATTTGTTTCATCCAAGTCTGCATCTACAAAACATGATTTGTCCCAAAACTACACGTAAAACAAGAAAATATGAAAATTTAGTAGGTTAGTGAGTAGAATAATTGACATGACCTCTTTGGTTTAAGGAGTGTTAAACATTGGTTACTTAACAATTTTGGGCCCGAATGATGTAGCCAAAACTTATAATTCAATTAAAGTCCTATGATGCAGCCCAATATCCTGTAAAAAATGTGATCAATCCTTGAGCTTTATACCTTGTGCGAAAAAGGTATAAAGTTAACAACTTATACCACACTAACCCTTCCATTTGTATTTCATTCCAACTAACTAAAATCGCGGTGATATATGGAATTGCTCCAATAGCAATTTGTTTCATCCAAGTCTGCATCTACAAAACATGATTTGTCCCAAAACTACACATAAAACAAGAAAATATGAAAATTTAGTAGGTTAGTGAGTAGAATAATTGACATGACCTCTTTGGTTTAAGGAGTGTTAAACATTGGTTACTTAACAATTTTGGGCCCAAATGATGTAGCCAAAACTTATAATTCAATTAAAGCCCTATGATGCAGCCCAATATCCTGTTGAGTCCAGCCCAATTCTAAATACAACCCGACAGCCCATTTCATTGTGTATTCTCGTGTTTTTAACTAAAGAGCCTCTTTAGTTATTTACTTTGAAGGCTGAGATGATGCCATGTGGAATGGTTGTGTCCGTTGGATTCTTCTGACTGTTTGTATTATTGGCTTGACTTTTCATTTTACTAGGTAACTTCGAGATTATTCTTAGGATTTTCTTCTATTATGCTCTCAGTATATTCTCTCTGAAAAATTTTGGTTGTCACCATGTAATCTTCTATTCTAGATATTCTTGGTGAAATCTAGTGTTGATTAAGGTATGGTTGTTGTAAATCTGTTCTCTGTTTTGAGTAGTAACCTTTGGTTACTTAATGTAATCATTGGAGGGTTTCTTGAGAGAAAACCTTTGGGTCTGAGGGCATAATCCTTTTGTGGATATTTGTATTGTAAAACTTGTATTGATTATTACTGATTTCTAGTGGATTGAAGCGATAACCTTCGGTGTATGCTCAACGGGTGATTAGCGCTAATTTGGGTAAACATTCGGGCCTACGGACGAAAAATCTCTTGTGTTCTTTTATTCATGTAATCACTTGGTGTATTTGGGGCCTGTGTGATACCAACAAGGAGAAATGTCCAAATTTTAATTCATAAGCCATCTCAAAATTAAATTCAAATGTGGGAATTGTGTAGGATAGTTCATTTTGCAAAGTTATTTGTTTTAAAAAAAAAGGTCTTTGACCAAAATATTAGAAATATAATAATTTTTTTTAATTTAGTAAATAAGATTTGCCTAAAATATCCTTAAACCAAAGCACTCGAGGGAATTACGTTCACTATACTCAGACAATAAAATATTATATTAATATCCTTAAACTAATTAGAACTACAAATTCTTATATTAAATTTTCTGCACCTTAGCACTCTGTGTGTGTACATTAATTGGATTGTTGCTCTCTGTTTTTATGGTACATCAAATTCTGCTCTATTTTAAAAATTGTTAAGCATTCACTGTTTTTCAAATTTAAAATGGATAGTACTAAGGTTGATGTTGAAATTTGGAATGGCAAAGGAGACTTTACTCTCTAGAGTAAGAAAATGAAGGCTCTACATTTTAGATGTGCTAAAGCCCTTGATGAATCTTGGGGGGGAAGAAGTGGATGATAATAAAAGAACTGAACAAGATGAAATTGCGTGGAGTACTATTTTTCTGCATTTATCTGATAGTGTCATTAGAGAAGTAGGGGAGATTGTGACTACAGCTGAAATATGGATAAAGCTTGAATCACTTTACAAAACTAAGACATTTCCCAATAAATGTTACATGTGGAAACAATTCTTTAGTTTTAAATTTGACCCCAACTGTGATCTTGAAATTAATCTCGACAGATTTAATAAACTTTCTCAAGATCTCATCAATAGTAGTTAAACACTTTCTAATGATAAAAAAAATATGTAGCCTTATTATCATCCTTACCTGAAAAATATAAAGATTTAAAAAATGCCCTTGAATATGGAAGAATTTCTGTTACTGTTGATGTTATTGTTTCTTCCTTAAGGAATAAGGAACTTGAATTTAAAAGTGATTTAAAAACATCTTCAAGTGGAGTTGGCTATAATGTGAAAAGAAATAATTCTTTCCAAAGAAATAATAACAATCCTTTTAACAAAAGTTATGGAAAACCTAAAAAAAATTCTGAAAATTTTAAACGGGGTAAATCTAAATTCAATAAGAATAATAATAAGGCTAAAGGAAAGAAATGTTACTTTTGTGGAAAATTGGGTCATTTTATAAAAGATTGTAACAAGAGAATTGATGAATTGAAAAATGCTAACAAAGTTGAAGGAGGAGCTGCTATAGCTTATGAAGAAGCTGCAGCCTTTGATGGACGGGTTTACATGACTTGTCAATCATCAACTAAAACTGAATGGATTCTTGATTCTGAGTATACTTTTCATATGACACCTTATAAAAATAAAGAATACTTCATTGATTTTCTTGAAATAAATGGAGGGCATGTAATGTTGGGAAATGACTACTCTTGCAAAATAAAAGGAATTGGTAAAACTGTTTTAAAACTAGAAAATGGGAATGTTTTGACTTTGAACAAGACCAGATACATTCCTGATCTAAAGTGGAATTTAATCTCTTTATCTACTCTTGATGATGAAGGTTTTAATAGCGCTATAAATAATGGTATTTTAACACTTCAAAAAGATTTTACAAAAGTTACTTACGTTGAAAATTCTAATGGGATTTATACTTTGAAAACTTTACCTTTATAGAACAAATCTCTAGCTACAACAGTCTCAGTCTCCCAGTTTCATAAATTTGAGCTTTGGCACAAAAGACTTTGACATATTCGTGATAATAATTTGTACATCTTAAAAAACAAGGTCTTTTGGGTAATGAAAGGATAGAAATAATGTCATTTTGTGAACATTGCATTTATGGGAAGCAAAAGAAATTGCCTTAGAAAAACAAGTTTGAAAATTTTGCAATTAAGGAGAAGTTAACCTCCAATCTACTATGAAACCCAAAATGTCAAGTAAGGTGGAGATTGTTAAATATTGGTTGCTTAACAATTTTGGGCCCAAATGATGTAGCCCAAACTGATAATTCAATTAAAGCCCTATGATACAGCCCAATATCCCGTTGAGTCCAGCCTAATTCTGAATGCAACCCGGCAGCATATTTCATTGTGTATTCTCGTGTTTTTAAGTGATGTGCGACTTTAATTATTTACTTTGAAGGCTGAGATGATGCTATGTGGAATGGTTGTGTCTGTTGGATGCTTCTGACTGTTTGTATTATTGGCTTGACTTTTCCATTTACTAGGTGACTTCAAGATTATTCTTAGGGTTCTGCTCTCAGTTATTCTCTCTGAAATCCTTTGGTTTTCACCATGTAATCTTCTATTCTAGATATTCTTAGTGAGATGTAATGTTGATTAAGGTGTGGTTGTGGTGAATCTGTTATCTATTTTAAGCAGTAACATTTGGTTATTTAGTGTAATCATTCGAGGGTTTCTTGAGAGAAAACTTTTGGGTCTGAGGGTATAATCCTTTTGTGGATATCTGTATTGTGAAACTTGTATTGATTATTGCTAGTTTCTAGTGGATTGGATCGATAACCACTTCGGTGTATGCTCAACGGGTGATTAGCCCTAATTTGGGTGAACATCCAGGCCTACGGGCGAAAAATCTCATGTGTTCTTTTATTCATGTAATTACTTGGTGTATTTGGGGCGTGTGTGATACCAACAAGGAGAAATGTCCAAATTTTAATTCATAAAATATGTTGGAAATCTTATTCCCGTTGTCCATCTCAAAATTAAATTCAAATGTGGGAATTGTGTAGGATAGTTCCTTTGCAAAGTTATTTGTTTAAAAAAAAAAAAGGCATTTGACCAAAATATTAGAAATATAATAATTTTTCTTAATTTAGTAAATAAGTTTGCCGAAAATACCCTTAAGCCAAAACACTCGAGGAAATTAGGTTCACTATACTCAGACAATAAAATATTAGATTAATATCCTTAAACTGATTAGAACTACAAATTCTCATATTAATTATGCCCACAACTCCGAAAGCTCAAAAATGCCCACAAATTGATTTTGTCACTCTTTTATATTTGTTTTGTTTTTTTTTTTTAAGATTTATGTTTCTTTTAGTCTAATAGCCTTTCTCTAATCATACCACATGAATATTGATTAAAGGGACATGATATGTATGAAAAGTAACGCAATACTTTTTAACAGTGATATACATTAACTCCTTCAAAAAAGTGACATGGTATGTCACTTTTTACCATGTCACTTTTTAACACTTTAAAATTTCATAAAATTGTTCTCAAATTTATATATATATATAGCTTTTTAAAAAATGCCACTTTTTGAACAAAAAATAAATGAAATTTATGTTTTAACAAATGTTGTTGTAATTACATTCTATTGGGACAACAATTTCGATTGTTTTGTAACTTTTATATTCATTATCTTGTTCTAATTTGTCTCCATAATAGATGAAGATGTTAATTTTATCTATATCTACAAAAAAATATAAGTGAAATAGTGTGAAAAAAGGTGACAAAGTATGTCACTTCTAAATTCCACCAAATTAATTCATATGTTAAGGTCAAATAAAGTTATCCCACTTTTTGATTTAAAGCAAGGAATTCATATTCATATTTGGCCCTGTTTCTCATCCATTTTATCAAACATTGTTTGCTACAGTAAACAATCTCTGCCACATATTCATTCAATAAAATATTCTACATACAAATCAATAAAATTAGTTTACTTTTCAACTACACATTTTCCAAAAAATACTACTAAAAACTCTATTTCTTCTACTAAAATGGGAGACAAACAATCATTTAAATTTTCATAAACACACATGTATACGCCAAAAGAATTCAAATAAGATAGACTTTGATTTTTTTCAAAAGAAGTGACAAAGAATATCATCCTTTTCTCATTCTCATATTTGTGTATATATTTTTACTAACACTTTACATGCATCATTTGAATTGATTCAGAGTTAGTTTTTTATTGATATTTACTCAATACAATTCAAACCTTTCAATCATTATGTCTATCAAAATTCAAAACTTTACCATCTTTTTTTTATTTTAGTCTAAAACCTTTAATTTTTGTGAAAAAGACAATTTTTTGCCCCCAAAGTAAGGGAGAAAACTTTGAAGGAATCCTAACTTATCATCTTCAGTGCTGAAGCTAAATAAAGGACTATGCTACAAGGCCAGGGTTAAAACCAGGCTCAAAAACAGAATACTCACATACGTTTTTAATAATATAAAATTGTCTTTTGTTAAAGTACTATTTTACCCTTAATGAAATATTTTGCAAGATAAGTCCTATATCTTTTAGTTACTAGATAATTGGGAATTATTATCTTATACGATCTTTATCTTTCCTATCTGTTCCAAGTATTCTCTATATTCAATTAATTTTTTATAAGCTTTAGGTTGATCTTTCTTAGTTATATATCCAAAAACAATTCCTTCTGAAACTTCTTCTTTTATATTTTCGAATTTAGTTATGACATCTTCAACTCTTTTTATTTCTTTACTAGTTTCTACAGAGTTAAATTCTATATTATGTCTACAGGCATAATCTATATCAAAATATATTTCTTTAAGTTTTTCTTGACCAACAGGCATATGTCTTCAGACTTTTGAACAATACTTAATAAAAATGAAATATCTTTCTTATCTAAATATAATTTAAGACAATCATCATTAGAAGTGGATGCTTGTGAAGTGTTCATGAAGATATAAATATATAAAAGCATGTAAATAACTTACAGTAATCGATGGAAATAAACAGGTTTTCCCTCTAGCATGTTCTTATAGTAGCTTTGCATCTATTTGATCACTCTTCTGAATCAGATGAATATTTAAAATGTTTTTTAAATCATTTGGGGTCCACAACTGTTTCCGCAAAAGGCTTTTCAATTAAGATTGCATTTCTCACTCTAGAGAACTAGCCGTGTTTACCACAGACGCTATCTCACAGTATTCAAAGTCTCTGTTTTCACCTCTATTCAAACTCTTTTCAGAACAAGTTCTTACTTAGAACAAGATTTTAAAAGATAACTCACACACAAGGTGCTATAATTTTTGTTAGAAAACTGCCCTTTTCCCCTAAAACATTCATCAGATACGGGTACTTTGGCATGGCTAACATCCATTCAAAACAATGTTTTGAAAATCTTTTAAAATCTCTATTTGTACTGCCGAGGAATCATGAGAAACTTAACGAAATCCTTTCATAGAAACTTTGTTAAACCATAAAAAACTTCATCTTAATATTCATAAGATTGAAATAATACATGCTTGCTTACTATATTTACATATATTTGGTACTCACCTTATGAAGTTTAGAACTCCATAAGTGATTACCTTATTACAAGCTTTCCTATCTTCAAAACTAGCTAATTTCTTTTCTGAATACAAGTGGTGTATACAGATATGATATTTCTTTTGAGATAGATAACTCGAGCTTTCTTGGATCTTAACTAGATTAAAAGGGGTTTTTTCCCGATCTCCTCCTCTTTCCTTTTTCCTCCCCCTCATATATAGAGGTTTTTCTTCAAGTGGTTAGGAACCTTATCTTCACAGCTGTCCTCCATTATTTTTTGTCTGCCATCTTCTTTTGTTTGGTAGCAAAGCTGTCTTCCTTTTGAGCTGGTAAGTAGGTGAAGAGTTACTATCATACCTACTTTTCTTATCTTTAACAGCAACTTTGTGTTATTTTCTTCAATAGCTGGTAGAAAGTCATTATCTCAACCACTATCTTTTGTCTTTGAGTGACCACAGTTTTTCTTTAATAAAGAGACTTTATTAAAGTAGTGATAAAGGGTCACTGTTCTTGCTCAATTATTTTTCCATCCTTGACTCAAAGAATTCTGCAGGGAATTCTTCATCATCGAGTGACACTTGGCTCATATCTTCCACTACACAGTGTTCACAATGGTGATCACTGTAATCCCAAAGTAATTTACATAGTTCTTTCTCCATTTTTTCTGATCCACAAACTTGGTTGGAGATTATTTTGGATAATAAATGGTCGAGATAACATATATCTTCTTTTGTTTCTTTCCTGGCATTAGAATAGATTATATGTTTTTAAGATGGATAAACCCATATTTTTTCCTTCTCAGTAATTATCTGAGTTATGTGTTCAAATATTTCTTTATATCCCTTGGCTCTTCTGTATGGCATCATATTAATAATATCTTGATAACCATTTTTAACAACCTTTTAATTGGTTGGTAAAAAATGTTGGTTTGTGAGCCCTAATTTAATAACATGAAATGCTGGCTGCATATATTGGAGATCTGGATCCCATTCCATTGTTGCCGAGTAAAATTTGATGTATATATTTGTAGTTTTGACAACTTCAATATATCTTTTTACTGCCTTCTTGACGTCGGCTGGTAGTTGAGCTATTTCTTTGAGATCTTTGCTAGGATATATATACAAAGTATATTTCCTAATTCAAAGCAGTTCCTTACCCAGTTGGCTGGTGCTTCTGGATAAAAATCTATCTTATTGTATCTTCCATAGTGGAGAGTCTTCATCCACTTTCCAACTTCTAAATACCAATCAGATAAAATATTGAAAACAACAATAAAGAAAATAATTTCTTCATAGTTATCCTTCTTGGATATCTTTGTCGTGTGACATATCTTGACAATTTCTTTTGGATCAATCTTTTCAATATTTAGCTCAGGTAAAGTATGGCTCTGTGAGGAGCTACCTTTGCTACTTTTGATATCTTGAATATCTTTTCTACCAGTAATAGGTTCAAGTTTTCCCTGTGAAGGGGTTCCTATTACTTTCTTTTCTTTCCCTTTATCCTCGAGTAGAGCGCTAGTATTCTCAAGTCCCTGTGAAGGGATACTAAACTTGGTACAAGTATTATCTGCCACAAGGGCTATTTTCATTTGGTCTCGAAGACTATCTTGTATATTTTGGATTTGAGTTTCCAAATAGGAAACTTTAATTTCAAGTATCTAGACTTTAGTCCTTAATTGCTCTAACTCCATCCCTGCTAAGATAATCAGGAAGAAAGTTAGCTTTTCCTTTTATATGTTCTATATCAAATTTGAAATAAGAAAATCAAATTTGAATTCTGATAATATATCTATTAGCAATAGATGGATCAACATTATTTTTTAAAAATGCTTTAACTTGAGTATTATCAATCCTGATCAAGAACTTTTTTGGTAGTAGATAATCTTCATATTTCTGTGCTCATCGCTTTACAGCAATGAGTTCTTTTCTATTCATCTCATACCTTGTTTCAACTTCTTTGTATGTTCCTGATGTATACCCTGTAAGTATTTCGGGACAAGAACAATTCTTTTC
Organism: Fraxinus americana; assembly: GCA_035079005.1. Classification (NCBI taxonomy): domain Eukaryota; kingdom Viridiplantae; phylum Streptophyta; class Magnoliopsida; order Lamiales; family Oleaceae; genus Fraxinus; species Fraxinus americana. The sequence continues at coordinate 228,216 of JAVHZT010000087.1, read as the reverse complement.
ACATTTATATTCTTTATGATTCTTTTTAACCTTTAATACTGCACTCCAGTAATTGTCTGATGCATCTGTTACAAGGATAAAAAAATCATCTTCTTGTGGAATTACAAGTTTAGGCAAAACATTTAATTCCTCTTTTATTTTTCTTATATTTTCGCAATCTTGTTCATCCCAAGACCACATTACATTTTTTTCTTAATTTTGGGAGAAAATAACTTTTTAATTTGGCACAATTTTCAATAAATCTTTCAGCATAATTCAATATACCAAGGAAGCTTTGTAAATGTTTCTTATCTCTGATTTTTTCAGGAAATTCTTGAAGTTTTTCACTAATATGAGATTGCAATTGCAATTCTCCTTCTTTAATGAATAATCCCAAGAATTCTATCTCTGTTTTGGCTATTTCTACTTTCTTTTGAGAAAGTGTAATACCATGTTTTTTATAATATAACAAAATTTCTCAAGATACTCAATATGTTCATTTATATTATTTGAATGAACTAGTAAATCATCAACATAAGCAATACAGAAGTGGGTAATTGGTTTGATTACCTCATCCATTCTTCTTTGAAATATCTGTGGTACATTTTTCAATCCAAATGGCATTACATTCCATTCATATTGTCCTAAAGGACTAGGAGTACTGAATGCAGTTAATGGTTTACTATCTTCTGTAAGTATGATTTGCCAAAATCCTGACTTACAGTCAAATTTCGAAAATATTTTCTTGTTTTGTACTTGTTTAATAAGGGTGTCCTTATTAGGCAAGTAATATCCATCAAATTTAGTAACTTCATTTAATTTTTTATAATTTATTACCATTCTGGATTTTCCTCTTTTTATCTCACTATGTTTTCTTACCATGAAGGCTGGACTACTATGTGAACTTTTACTAGACCTAATCAATTTAGATTCTAGTAATTCTTTTATTTGATTCTTAAATTCATTTTGGTCATCAACACTATATTTCATTGGTTTGACTCTGATAATAGTGTCTGGATTGATAAGTTCTATTTTTGCTTTTACTTTGTCTGTGTTCCATTTTTCTAATGGATTTTCAGAATATGTTTCAGAGATTTCTTTTTTCAATTTTTCTAATTTACTTTCTGTTGTCATTTTTAAAACTGTAACTGGTTTAATTTTTTCTGTATTCCAACATCCACCACGCTGGGTTGAGGAACTCTGATGGTTAATTTTGCTATGTGCTATACTAACAGCTTTAGTTACTTTAGGTGTAAATATCTTATGTGCACAAGGGGTTGTGAACATATATCTATCTACATATTGAGTAAATGATGCATATTTTAGTAGGAAATTTTGTCCTAATAAAATATCACATCCAATTGTAGATGACATGTATATTGTATCAACAAACACTTCTCTAAAGGATATTAGAAAAGGTACTTGTGTAGCATATTTACTATATATTACTTTATTACCACCTACTGTTGTAGCAGTCACAATCTTTTTTGAATCATATTTCCAATATTCATTGGTAATACGTTTGGCAAACACAAACTTATTGTGCTTCCTGTATCTAAATAGACATGAAATTTTATTCTGCAATAATTTTTTATATTGAGTATAATTTCAATATATGGGCTCATGAGATTAGTATTAATTACTCTTTCCATGATAACAATGTTTTCATATTTTCATCTATTCTTGATATGATGATTGTATTATCATCAATAGTTATTTTTAAATATTCTTGGCAGATTTTATAAAGACTAAATCTTTCAAGGAAGTTCATTCCTAATAATATAGGTGAACGTTTAATTCCATATGATTCATCTTTATATAGAATTATTTCTTTGTTATGTTCTTTTTGATTCTCTTCTACAAATATGAGAGGGAAATTAACATATTTCTTTATTTCAAGATTATTTCCTAAATAATCTCTGAAAGTATATGGTTCTGGTAACTGAAAATCTAGTAAATGACTAACAAATTTAGCATTTACATGACTTTTTTCTGCTCCAGTATCTATAAGGACAAGAATATTCTTCTTGTATCCTTCTTGATTAACATATCTTGTTTTGATATAGTATTGTGAATTTGTTGGTTCAGCAATACTAAGTTTTTTAACTTGGCTTATCTTAAAATCTTGTTTAGGGGAAAATCTTGCAATAAGATTATCTCCTTCTAGACTAACACTATTTCTTCTTATCAATTTTCCTTCAGAATTGATTTCTCTTGCTTGTTTGTGAAAATCAAGCATTATTTGTTGAGGTATTGTCACTTCATGTTCTTGGTATTTTCTAGGGGGTATATATTGAGCTAATTCCTTAAAATCTTTATGTATGATAATGTTATCAATTATTTTTCTTAAGTTGTTGTGATGGCTAGTACTAAAAGCAAAAATTGATTTTATACTTGTACTAATAGCCTTACTTTTTCTTAACATTTTTAAGTTTCCAATTCTATAATATAGATTGAAACTTTGATCAATATTTTCATCAATCAGTGAAACCGCATAATTTGGTTTTACTGTAAATATTATCTTTTGGTAGACTAGATTTCCTACAATAGTTCCTAATAGAGTATCTACAGGATCTTGTAAGATTCTATTGTCCATACAATATATTTCTATTGGTATATTCATCCCTTCTCTAAAAAATCCTTTCACCATAATTTGGATTCCTCCTATCTCAATACATTTGAGTTTGCTTCTTACATTTTCTGGAATTTTGGATAATTTTTGTCTTACCCATTCTTTTGTGATTATAGGAATTCTTGCTTTTCCTATAGTATCTTCTATATTAATAGATATTTCTTTGTAATTCATACTTACAATTGTTTTATTTACTCTTGGTAGCATTTCTAAGAATCCTTGGTGGAATACATCTTTTTCTTGTAAATCTAATATTTTCTTTGTTATTCCTTTGTATTTTCTAGCATCAAAGGTAATTTCTTGATTTATACCTTCTACTGAGTCTTCAACTTCCTCAATTGTTTCTACCTCTATTTCTTGATCTATTTCTTGTATTTCTTGATTCATATATACTATCTCTTCAGAGTCTTCTTCTGAAGATGATGAATCTAATTCATAAATGCTACTGCATTCACTACTTAATTCTTCAAAATTTTCAATTGGTTCTATATCACTGTCATTTTGAAATTCTTCATAAATTCTAAGAGTATTTATATTTTGTTTATCTTTCCTCTTAGGATATTGGGGGGCTATGCGTCCTTCTTCATTACAGATAAAACATCTGCATTTCTTTATATATTTAGGTTTGGGCTTCTTAGTCCAATCTCTTTTCTTAAAATATTTTTTATGAGGTTTAAAAATTCTTTTCTTAAATTTCTTATAATTTTTGAACTTTCTTTTATATTTCTTATATGGTTTGTACTTCTTTTTATAACAACCAAATTGTTCAATTTATCCAATATCTTTGTAGCAAAATAGAGAATTTCTTCTCATCTTATATGCTTCTTATTTTCTAAAGCTTCTCTATACCATATACTTATCATTCTTTTCGTAAATTCAATTCTACATCCTAAATTATCTTTGTTCACTCCATCCTCTTCTCCAAGAAGTAATAATTTTTCATATTCTTTTAATAATTTTATTCCCCATGGAAATGGTAACTTCATAAAATAAGATCTTAATATATGTTTATTTTCTTGATAATTTCCTTGGTTCAATATATAATATATTTCTTCAAACTTGCATGTGTATCTTTCAAGTTCACACATATCACATATTTTTAAATTTTCCATAGCTATCATTCCTTCATTATATTCTTCTTGTTTTCTAGTTTCTTCATCTATTGTGAATCTGTTTCCTAAGAATTCTGTTCTCAGGGCTCTTTCTATTCTTCTTAATATTTCTTGGATATTTTGTTCATTTAAAGCATTCCTGTTATCTATTGTTTCAATTGTATTTTCTCCATATTTTATACTCTTTTTTATATTTTCTGGTAGCTTTCTCCACCAGTTAGATACAATTCCTCTAAAAGTATGTTCTATAAATCCAAATGCTGTATTTGTTTCCCATTTATTAAACTGTATAGCTAGGTCTGTACTTTTTATCCATGTTTCAATAGCTTTATTTTTATCTATACAATCTAGATCTAACCATATTCCAGTTGTATGAATTGGTTCATTATAGAATTTCATTGGGTTTATTTCTTTAATAGATTGTTTTCTTATATTTCCAGTGTATCTTTTCCGTGTCTTCCTATACTGGTTAATACCTTCTTTATTTGGTATGGGTGTACCATAAGGATAATTTTCATATTTTTCATCACGGCTAAATTCTGTTTTTATATTACGACTAGATGATGGGTTAGTATTCATTTTTGTATTTTCCAAATGTTTAGTTAATTCTTCTAACTGCTTTTCATATTCTTCATATTCTTCACCAGTAGATTTTAAGAATTTTTATTCTAATTCTTCTACTTCTGTTATCATATATTGTTTTATCTCATGATTTTTTCCTTTATCTTTTTCTTTTATTCTAAAATCTTGAGGTGGATTAATTATAATCCTATCTTTTCCTTCAAGTTTTTTATCTAATAAGGCATTTCCTATTTGTAAATTATATTCTAGATTTTCTAATCTTTTGTGGATGTCTTCAAAACATTCATTTGTACTATTTTTAGGTAGGTAAGGATAGCTAGGTTTTTTATGTTTTTCAATCTTTTTCAAAAATTCTTCAATTATATTTTCTTCATCAACTATATTCATCATGACTTTTGGTTCATAATATTTATATTCGTAATATTCTTCAGGCTCATACATTTCTCTACAATAAAATTCTACTTCTTCTTTTTCAAATTCTATCATTATCTTTTGATATAAATATTCATCTCTTATACATCTCAGTATTAATTTATCTAATATTTGTTTTCTTATTTTTATTGGTAATTTTTTAATTATCATTAATGTTAATATTTTTATTCTCCTAGAAAAGGGATTTGTAAACATATAGCTTAAATCCTCTTTTTCTCTTATTATATAGTACCAATTATTTTTAATAATTTCAATTTCCATGATCTAACATGGCTCTGATACCATTTTTAACAGAGTGGCGCAGAGTCAGCGGAATTAATTTTGCACTCATAAACTTTTAGGGTCTAATTTGAAGTTTTTATATACTTGTAGATGCAATTTATATATAAAGGATACTTTAGGAATTTTACTTATTTGTTTTTCTCTCTGGAATGAATAGTTCTGGTTGAGTAGACTTATCCCTAAATAAATGCTACTTATAACTTTAATGTTGCTATCAATGCTACTACAAATCCAAGGAACAATAGACAGAAGATTACAGGGAGATGCACAAGTCAAATCAAGAAATGGTTCCATTTTCCAACTAAGAGAAAACGTTTTCACCACAGCTTGTGCATGAATTGTTGGAAAATTAGACTGGTAGAAGCTTTGCTAAGACTTTATGGACTTTTTTAATGCTGCATAATTGAATGAACCATAGTGATCGAACACTGTGGATATTCAACGTCGAGGGGAATCGCAACATGTACAAAAGAGAGATCGCAAATGCCTAACTCTCCAAATGTGCATTGTGAAATGCAGGAGCCTTTCGAAAGGAGAATTTGAGGGGAGATTCAATCAGAGGGAACGATTGTAGAGAAGGAGAGAGTACAATCATCACCAATGCCACAAAGAAAAATCTAGAGAATATGGCTGCACATTCATTTCATAGCAATTAAAACAGGAGTTTTTGGTGTTTCAACTGTTTCAGAAAATGAAAAGTCAGTTGGAAAAATTAAAGATTGTAGCAAAACGTAGACACTCACGAGGGGCCATTTTTGCTCCTTTCGGTCCGACATTCATGTACTCAGGTCGCGCCCGCACACAAGTTCAAGGTCCGCAGCCCATTTCGGTCTAAGATTTGCACCCCCCCTGCGCGCGCACGTGGAGAGAGCCTCTATGCTACACATGATTACACCACTCTAAAGTGTAATCCTTTATAAAGTGGTTTTAATTTTCATCCACTTCCTATGTGGGACAAACATTAACTTTTTTTTTTAGTTTTCCCACCAACAAACTCCTTTCACATGGCATACTTTGAGCTTCAATTTCTCATTCACCCGAGCATCATTTTTGACAAGTATATGATTTCGATGTACTCATGGAGGAGAACACAAATCAATTTTCATCTTTCAAAATAGCCAACCGGGTCCCGCTCAAAATTAGTGCCAAAGTCAGCCCACTTTCCAGTTTTTTTTCCAACAATCCCCCACATGAATGAAAATTGGGAGCGACATATGAATGTGACACAAGACGACTAGGTGATATAGTTTAACGGTTGAAACCTGCATAGGATAGGTAGGTGTTACCCTTTGAACCTTCCCTTGTAAAAGTATATTTACTTTACTAGCTGACCAGTAGACGCGATGTCCTTGAACTGTTCTGCCGTTTATGTAAACGATGATATACTCCACACAGGATTCTTCCTAACACATTTCAGTTCTCACTATTATGTTCGTTTAGAAGAGTTTGCATCTTCTTGCATGGAAATACATGTTCAAAGAACGAAGCATTTCTCGATTCCATTATCGTGTTTTTGTGTATCTCTGAGATTTTAGATTCATACACAAGAAATCGATAAGCACTACTGTTTTGAGTATATCCAATGAAGATACAATCTACAGTTGTCGGGCCTATCTTCACCTTCTTTGGTGTTTGAACAACCACTTTAGCAAGACACCCCCACACTCGTAAGTATTTATAGGAAGACCTTCTTCCTTTCCATAACTCATAAGGGGTCTTTTCCATTTTCTTTCGGGGTAATTTGCTGATAACACAGCCTCCCCCCACATGTTCTGAGGTAACCCATAACTTACCAACATTGAATTCATCATTTCTTTTAAGGTGCGATTTTTCCTTTCAGCAACACCATTTTGTTGCGGTGAATAAGGTGCGGTGGTTTCATGTATGATTCCGTGTTGTGTACAGAATTCAACGAATGGTGCTTCATACTCACCACCTCGATCGCTTCTTATCACCTTAATTTTCTTGTTAAGTTGGTTCTCAACTTCATTCTTGTAAAGAATAAATTTCTCTATCGCTTCATCCTTACTTTTAAGCAAGTAGACATAGCAATATTTTGTACTATCGTCGACAAAAATAATGAAATACTTGTTGCCACCTCTTGTTTGTACAAATTTTAAATCACATATATCACTGTGAATTAAATCAAGTGGTTCTGTATTCCGTTCAATTGATTTAAATGATGACCTTGTCAACTTTGCCTCAACACGAGTTTCACACTTATGTTTTGAATCAATATGGAACACGGGTATGCAATTCAAGTTAACTAGTCTACGTAAAGAATCATAGTTAAATTATTTGTTGAGAAGTGCATGACTTGCCAACAAGTTAAAGCCGAACATCAACATCCGTCTGGATTGTTGAACCCACTTGAGATCCCAGAATGGAAGTGGGAACACATAGCAATGGATTTTGTCGTTGGACTTCCTAGATCGGCTAGAGGTCATCAAGCTATATGGGTCATAGTTGATCGTTTGACAAAATCTGCTCATTTTCTACCAGTGAAGATGACTTTCAGTTTAGACCAGTATGCTCAGTTGTACATCAGGGAAATTGTAAGATTGCATGGTGTACCAGTTTCTATGGTGTTAGACAGGGATACCAGATTTACATCCAAGTTCTGGGAAAGCCTGCAGACAGCTATGGGAACTAGATTGAAATTCAGTACAGCATATCATCCACAGACAGATGGACAGTCAGAGAGAACTATACAGACTTTAGAGGATATGTTGAGAGCTTGCGTTTTAGACTTTGGTGGTAACTGGGAAATGTATTTACCATTGGTTGAGTTTGCATATAACAATAGTTTCCAATCTACTATTGGCATGTCACCATATGAAGCTGTTTATGGCAGAAAGTGCGGATCACCAATTCATTGGGATGAAGTTGGTGAGAAAAGGATTTTGGGTCCAGAAATAGTGGAACAAACTGTAAATGCTGTGGAAAAGATCAGAGGAAGAATTAAAACAGCACAAGATAGATAGAAGTCTTATGCGGACAAGAGACGGAAGGAACTACAATTTGAAATTGGTGAAAAAGTGTTCCTTAAAGTGTCTCCTATGAAAGGTGTAGTAAGGTTTGGAAAGAAAGGGAAGCTTAGACCAAGGTTTATTGGACCTTTTGAAATATTGGAAAGAGTTGGAAACGTGGCCTATAGGTTGGCTTTACCACCAGAGTTATCAGCAGTACATAATGTTTTCCACATCTCCATGTTAAGGAAATACGTCCATGATCCGGACCACATTATTAATTATGCATCCTTGGATGTTAACAAAGATATGACATATGAGGAAATTCCTGCGGTTATACTTGAGAGGAAAGTTCATACCTTGAGGAATAAAGATATTCCTTTAGTTAAAGTCCAATGGAGTAGACATAGTAGAGAAGAGACAACTTGTGAAAGAGAAGATGAGATTTTAGCCAAATATCCAGACATTTTCAAATCAAGTAAGTTTAATTTCGAGAACGAAATTTATTTAAGTGGGGGAGGTTGTAACAACCCGAATTTTCAAATGTAAATTTTATAACTTAAGTTGTGTCGCTACGACATCTCTGTCAAATTTTAGAATTTATTTTACGTCCGTCGAGTTGTTTAACAAAACATTTAATATAATAATTCAAAAACGATTTTAAACTTAAAAATTCAATATTTCCTTATTGGGTCGAATTTTACACCACATCGATTTTAAATTTCTTTTGGTCCAATATTTCTTTTTGGCCCAAGTCTAAGCCCATTATCAGCCCAAATGATTGCCCAAATTCTGGAGCCTACGTTTATATGGCTCAATTGTTGGAAAAAACTGGATAAGTGGCTGACTTTGGCACTAATTTTGAGCTGGACCCGCTTGACTATTTTGAAAGATGAAAGTTGATTTGTGTTCTCCTTCGTGAGTACATCGAAATCATATACTTACTTGTCAAAAATGATGCTCGGGTGAATGAGAAATTGAAGCTCAAAGTATGCCATGTGAAAGGAGTTTGTTGGTGGGAATATAAATTTTTTAAGCTTTGTCCCACATAGGAAGTGGATGAAAGTTAAAACCACTTTATAAAGGATTGCACTTTAGAATGGTGTAGTCATGTGTAGCATAGATGCTCTCTCTACGTGCGCGCGCAGGGGGGGTGCAAATCTTGGACCGAAATTGGCGTCGGACCTTGAACTTGTGTGCGAGCGCGACCTGCGTACACGAATGTCGGACCGAAAGGAGCAAAATTGGCCCCTTAGGAGTGTCCACGTTTTGCTACATTTTTTAATTTTTTCAATAGACTTTTGGTCTTCCAAAACTATTGAAAGTCCAAAACTCCTGTTGTAATTGCTATGAAATGAATGAGCAGGTTACAAGATCCTAAGCCTATATATATCTCATTTTTCCAGTCTTCAGTACACGAAAAATTCATCTGCATATTCATCTGGTCACAGTTGGAGTCTGCTCTCGTTTTTACTTTCTGTTTCTTTGTCTTGTTTGGTGATATTGTTCGGGCACTGGTTCAGTTCGACGGAGTACAATCTGTGGTGCTCAGATTATACTGTTTCGCCGTTGTATCCTGGGAAACGGAGGCTCTGTTAAACCTCAAGCATAGACGGTGAGGGAGCGAATCTGTTTTAAGCAAATTGTGTGGAACACATGCCTCGGGTTAAAAGTTTGCTGTCATTTAACTTCTACGATTATTTATTAGTCACTCGTTTATGCAAAATTGTTTTTGTAGTTCTGCTTAAATCAACTTTTAAACATTACTGCAATTTAACATATATTGTCGAATTTACTACTATATTAAATCTGTTGTGTATATTTGAATCTATTGTATTCAAAGTTATTGAATCTGCTACTACGAATCCGGTATCCAATATTGAAACAATTTTCCTACAAGCTTAAAACAGATCCGTTGTTTCATTTGATTAATATTAGTTTATTGGAAAACTAATATTTTTTGTTTCATTTTCAGAAATGGCAACCGAACAAACTAACATGGATGTAACCCAAGTTGTGGCTACTGGAAATCAGGTTTCGGGCTCTAGTTCTGTTGGGGCTCAGACTGTGGCTAGATTGCCAAGTCATGTTGTGAGCCAACATGAGGCTACTGTTCCGGTTAATCATAATGAAAAATCGAAAAAATTCAATGGCTTGAATTTCAAGAAGTGGCAGCAAAAAATGTTATTTTATCTGACCACCTTGAATCTTGCGAGGTTCTTGACTGAAACTGCTCCAAAACTCAATGAGGGTGAGGGAGATGTTCAAGCGATCAGTGCACTTGATGCTTGGAACCATTCGAATTTTCTATGCCGAAACTATATTATGAACAGCTTAGCAGATGCGCTATACAACGTGTATAGCACTATGAAAACTGCTAAGGAGTTGTGGGAGTCTTTGGACTTAAAATATAAAACTGAAGATGCCGGGACTAAAAAGTTCATTGTCGGCAAATTCTTAGATTATAAAATGGTGGACTCCAAAACTATAATCAGTCAAGTGCAGGAACTCCAAGTAATTCTTCACGAAATTCATGCCAAAGGGATGGTGTTGAGTGAAACTTTCCAAGTGGCTGCAATTATTGAAAAATTGCCCCCTGCATGGAAAGATTTCAAGAATTACCTAAAGCACAAACGAAAGGAAATGAACGTCGAAGAACTAATTGTTAGACTTCGAATTGAAGAAGACAACAAGAGTTCCGAGAAGAAGTTTTTCAATCCTAGTGTTGCTAAAGCCAACGTTGTGGAGCATGGTCAAAGCAGTAAGGCCTACAAAAATAAGGCTGGGTCATCCGGAGGTAAAGGGACCAAACTAGGACCCAAATGTGGAATTTCTAAAAGGAAGTTTCAAGGAAAATGCTTCAATTGTGACAAGGTGGGTCATAAGTCTTCGGAGTGCAGATTGCCAAAGAAGAAGAAAGAAGCAAATGTAGTTGACTACATGGCCCATGATGTGGCGGAGATGAATCTAGCAGTTGTCATTTCTGAAGTGAACATGGTGGGCTCTAACCCAAAAGAATGGTGGATTGACACCGGAGCTACGAGGCATGTGTGTTCTGATAAAGAACTATTTGCTGCTTTCGAAGCAATTGAAAATGGAGAAAAGTTGTTCACGGGAAATTCAGCTACTTCTGAAATCAAAGGACAAGGCAAGGTGGTTCTGAAGATGACTTCGGGAAAAGAGCTGACTCTTAACAATGTGCTGTATGTGCCGAAAATTAGCAAGAACCTTGTGTCCGGGTCGCTTTTGAATAAGCATGGTTTTCGTATTGTATTTGAGTCGGACAAAGTCATTTTGTCAAAAAGTGGAATGTTTGTCGGAAAAGGCTATATTTTCGATGGTATGTTTAAGTTGAATGTAATGGTTGTTAAACCAAAAATGAATAAAGTGAACTCTTCCATTTATTTGCTTCAGTCTTCCAATGTGTGGCATGGTAGACTAGGACATGTTAACTATGATTCTTTACGAAGACTAGTTAACTTGAATTGCATACCCGCGTTCCATATTGATTCAAAACATAAGTGCGAAACTTGTGTTGAGGCAAAATTGACAAGGTCATCATTTAAATCAATTGAACGGAATACAGAACCACTTGATTTAATTCACAGTGATATATGTGATTTAAAATTTGTACAAACAAGAGGTGGTAACAAGTATTTTATTACTTTTGTCGACAATAGCACAAAATATTGCTATGTATACTTGCTAAAAAGTAAGGATGAAGCGATAGAGAAATTTATTCTCTACAAGAATGAAGTTGAGAACCAACTTAATAAGAAAATTAAGGTGATAAGAAGCGATCGAGGGGGTGAGTATGAAGCACCTTTCGCTGAATTCTGTGCACAACACGGAATCATACATGAAACCACCGCACCTTATTCACCGCAACAAAATGGTGTTGCTGAAAGGAAAAATCGCACCTTAAAAGAAATGATGAATGCCATGTTGGTAAGTTCTGGGTTACCTCAGAACATGTGGGGGGAGGCTGTGTTATCAGCAAATTACCTTTTAAATAAAGTACCCCGAAAGAAAATGGAAAAGACCCCTTATGAGTTATGGAAAGGAAGAAGGTCTTCCTATAAATACTTAAGAGTGTGGGGGTGTCTTGCTAAAGTGGCTGTCCCAACACCAAAGAAGGTGAAGATAGGCCCGAAAACTGTAGATTGTATCTTCATTGGATATGCTCAAAACAGTAGTGCTTATCGATTTCTTGTGTATGAATCTAAGATTTCAGATATACACAAAAACACGATAATGGAATCGAGAAATGATTTGTTCTTTGAACATGTATTTCCATATAGGTCCAAAGAAGAAGCAAGCTCTTCTGAACGGTCATTTGAGACTATGATTGAAAAGAGTCAGGATCAAGCATTAGAAGAGGAGGTTGAGGTTGAACCAAGACGTAGCAAAAGGGAAATGACAGAAAAATCTTATGGTCCAGATTTTCTGACCTATATGCTAGAAAGTGAACCTCAAAGCTATTAAGAAGCTATGAACTCATCAGAAGGACCTCAGTGGAAAGAGGCTATTCAAAGTGAAATAGATTCTATTTTGCAAAATCATACATGGGAGCTAGTGGATCTTCCTCCAGGAAGTAAACCACTAGGCTATAGATGGATTTTCAAACGGAAAATGAAAGCAGATGGATCTATTGAAAAGTATAAGGCCAGATTAGTAATAAAAGGTTACAGACAACGAGAAGGCCTTGATTACTTTGATACATATTCTCCAGTAACGAGAATAACATCTATTAGGATGATACTGGCGATTGCTGCGCTACGAAATTTTGAAGTACATCAAATGGATGTTAAGACTGCATTCTTGAATGGAGATTTAGATGAAAAAATCTATATGGAACAACTCGAGGGGTTTTCATCTCCAGGGTAAGAAAAAAATGTTTGTAAATTGGTGAAGTCATTATATGGCCTGAAACAAGCACCGAAACAATGGCATGAAAAATTTGACAGTGTCATGATGGAGAGTGGATTTAAAATTAATGAGTGTGATAAATGTGTTTACGTTAAAGACACTGAAAATGGTTATGTCATTTTATGTCTTTACGTTGACGACATGCTTATTGTTAGTAGTGACAATAAGATGATTAAATCCACTAAAGATATGTTAAATTCGAGATTTGACATGAAAGATATGGGTTTAGCTGATGTTATACTTGGAATCAAAATTTCAAGAATATCAGATGGGCTTGCTCTAAGTCAGTCACATTTTGTGGATAAAATTCTGGAGAAGTTAGTAAGGATGATACTGAAATGGCTAGAACACCGATAGATACAAGTCATCATCTATCCAAAAACAAAGGTGAAAGTGTATCTCAAGTAGAATACTCGAGAGTTATTGGGAGTCTGATATACTTGATGAGTTGTACAAGACCAGACATAGCCTACACAGTGAGTAAACTGAGTAGATATACGAGTAATCCAGGAGCTGATCACTGGAAAGGAATAGTAAGAGTACTTAGGTACTTGAGATATACTCGTAATTTTGGACTGCACTATACAAGGTATCCAGCGGTCATTGAAGGATATACTGATGCTAATTGAATATCTGATATAAAAGACTCAAAGTCCACGAGTGGATTTGTGTTCACATTGGCAGGTGCAGCTATATCCTGGAAATCCTCTAAACAAACAGTGATAGCCAGATCCACTATGGAATTTGATTTTCTAGCTTTAGATAAAAGTGGTGAAGAGGCTGAGTGGTTGCGCAACTCTTAGAGGATATTCCAAGATGGTCAAAACATGTGCCAGCAATTTGCATATATTGTGATAGTCAATCGAAAATTGGAAAGGCACAGAGTAACATGTATAATGGTAAGTCCAGACATATACGTCGTAGACATAATACCATAAGGCAACTACTCTCAACTGGAGTTATCACTGTTGATTATGTAAAATCAAAGGATAACATTGCGAATCCGCTAACCAAAGGGTTAAATAGAGAGTTAGTTGAAAAATCATCGAGGGGAATGGGACTTAAGCCCTTGAATGAATAAGTTAATACAACAGAAAACCCAACCTAGTTGACTGGAGATCCCAAGATCTAGGTTCAAAGGGACAACCTAAGTGTAAAAACTTGATAGAACCACTGTGGGGGATATTACCTCCTATCCATTCCTATGATATAACAGCGATGCCCGTAAAGATGAAGGATAAGCAATTGGCTTTTAATGATTTTTATGCATCGAAAATCGAGCCAAATAATGCGGGTTACTTGTAGTAAGAAATCACCTATGTGAGAGAGAAGTGGGGCCGCTTCTAAGGGAATTGTGTGGGGCAAAATTCTTGTGAACTCTCACAGAACCAGGCGTATGTTCATGGCCAAAATGAACATAATACTGAGAACTGAAATGTGTTAGGAAGAATCCTGTGTGGAGTATATCATCGTTTACATAAACGGCAGAACAGTTCAAGGACATCGCGTCTACTGGTCAGCTAGTAAAGTAAATATGCTTTTACAAGGGAAGGTTCAAAGGGTAACACATACCTATCCTATGTAGGTTTCAACCGTTGAACTATATCACCTAGTCGTCTTGTCTCACATTCATGTGTCGCTCCCAATTTTCATTCATGTGGGGGATTGTTGGAAAAAACTGGATAAGTGGTTGACTTTGGCACTAATTTTGAGCGGGACCCGGTTGGCTATTTTGAAAGATGAAAGTTGATTTGTGTTCTCCTCCGTGAGTACATCGAAATCATATACTTACTTGTAAAAAATGATGATCGGGTGAATGAGAAATTGAAGCTCAAAGTATGCCATGTGAAAGGAGTTTGTTGGTGGGAATATAATTTTTTTAAGCTTTGTCCCACATAGGAAGTGGATGAAAGTTAAAACCACTTTATAAAGGATTGCACTTTAGAATGGTGTAATCATGTGTAGCATAGATGCTCTCTCCACGTGCGCGCGCAGGGGGGGTGCAAATCTTGGACCGAAATTGGCGTCGGACCTTGAACCTGTGTGCGAGCGCGACCTGCGTACACGAATGTCGGACCGAAAGGAGCAAAATTGGCCCCTTAGGAGTGTCCACGTTTTGCTACATTTTTTAATTTTTTCAATAGACTTTTGGTCTTCCAAAACTATTGAAAGTCCAAAACTCCTATTGTAATTGCTATGAAATGAATGAGCAGGTTACAAGATCCTAAGCCTATATATATCTCTTTTTTCCAGTCTTCAGTATACGAAAAATTCATCTGCATATTCATCTGGTCACAGTTGGAGTCTACTCTCGTTTTTACTTTCTGTTTCTTTGTCTTGTTTGGTGATATTGTTCGGGCACTAATTCAGTTCGCCGGAGTACAATCTGTGGTGCTCAGATTATACTGTTTCGCCGTTGTATCTTGGGAAATGGACGCTCTGTTAAACCTCAAGCACAGACGGTGAGGGAGTGAATCTGTTTTAAGGAAACTGTGTGGAACACAGGCCTCGGGTTAAAAGTTTGCTGTCATTTAACTTCTACGATTATTTATTAGTCACTCGTTTATGCAAATTTGATTTTGTAGTTCTGCTTAAATCAACTTTTAAACTTTACTGCAATTTAACATATATTGTCGAATCTACTACTATATTAAATCTGTTGTGTATATTTGAATCTATTGTATTCAAAGTTATTGAATCTGCTACTGCGAATCCGGTATCCAATATTGAAACAATTTTCCTACAGTTAGCACTATAAATATTACGGTGTTTATTGAGTGAAATTAGTTCATTTGTCTTTTAATCTATATTTCTCATGTTTTTTAAAATAATCCCAAAAGTAAGGATATTTCAAAAATCAACACCAGGCACAATTTCCCAAATCAAAACTTTCCAGTCGAATTCAAAATCTTGTCTCCTTCATCGTTCTTCTTGGACCTGCTTGTATTACACCACTTTATGTAAAATATCAGTGTCTGTTAGAGGACGATAATGGGTCTGATTTGTTGTGGGAGTTTGTTGATTTGAAGTTTGTGAGGTTGACATCATCACCGTCGGAGATTGTGCAGGGTTTTGAAGTGAACGACGTTGTTGATGCCCACTACAGGGATGGGTGATGAATATGTGTTGTGAAGAAGGTTAAAGGTGGCTCGAAATTTATCGCTAATTTTCAAAACCCGTCAGGTGAGCTCCCGTTTGGAAGAGAACAGATGAAATTGCAATATGAGGGAGAGAGAGAGAGAGAGAGAGAGAGAGAGAGAGAGAGAGAGAGAGAGACTTTCAATTCTTCGCCCCTCTTCCTTATCTCCATCCATCGAAGTTTTTCTCTCCCTAAAACTTTAAGTATATGTATTTGTTATTCTCTCTAAATATCATCAATCTCAGTAAACATCCAACACATTAAGAGTTCACTTTTATTTCAACTTTTCAAAATTTGTATGATTATTTTTGTATAAATTCTTTAAATTTTTTGAACTTTATGTTCTGTGCATGTTAAGTTTACAATTAAATAGATGATGTCGTTTTTTAGAATGATTATTTTGAGATCTATGTTGGAAACTTTGCAGCTTGAAATCTTGAACTCGTGGTGTTATGTAGATTTGATCTTTAGCGGTGCGTTATTCTTATATTTTCCCTCTTCATGGGTTAGGAGATAATTGTAACAACTAGTTTCTGTATGCAGCTGTGGGATGTATTAGTTACGACATTTCAAAATGCCACAATTAATATTGTTGGTGTACATTGTTCTGTATGTGTGAATTCTGAATTGAACTAAGCACATGAAGCATTGGTCTTTCTGTGAAGGGACTTTTTGTGTTAAATGATATCTGTGAAATGACTATCGATTGTTCTATTTTTATGTTGTTGATATTGATATTGTCTATTTCAGGATTTGGGTTTCCAATTGAGAGGAAGCCCAGCAAAGATCTTAATTCACAAATGTCAACTTTGCGATAGTTAATTGGCTCAGTTATTGCTGTTGAGAACCTCCACTTTGCTATTTTGGTAATTCCATTTGGCCACTTATCTTTCCAATGGCCACTTATCTTGTCAATTACTAGCTTCTAGGTACCTCGGCCTTGCAGTATTTATTTTATATAATTGATAACTTTTCCCTACAACTAGGAAGGCCCATCTGCATCCCTTGTTCCTCAAATTACCATACTAATAAGGTTGACACAGAGATTTTCAGAAACTACAATGGATATAGGTTAAAAAATTGTAGGTAACTCAAAAATGTTTCAAGCACATTGATAGCGTAAATTACAAATTCAATGTACACCACCTTGGGATTGTGTTTCTAATTTTTATGGGGTAGACAGATTTATTTTGACGATAAGGGTTATGTTAGAATGGAAGATGTTACGCCTCTTCCAATGAAGTTCTAAGCATGGTCAAGTGGTAGTTACACATCAAGTGAACCAAACCTCGTACTCCACATCATTCTGCCCATGTAACAATTTGGCCAAACCTCTATAGGGAGTTGAGCCCTCATGGATGAGGTGATAGATGTAAAGGCGTTTTAGAGAAGATCTTCATACAAGATCTTGTACCAAGTGGATGATGTGACAACTCTTTGAATAGGCGGTTCTACTCTATCAAAACAAGT
Organism: Fraxinus americana; assembly: GCA_035079005.1. Lineage (NCBI taxonomy): Eukaryota > Viridiplantae > Streptophyta > Magnoliopsida > Lamiales > Oleaceae > Fraxinus > Fraxinus americana. Next base: position 210,690 of record JAVHZT010000087.1, on the reverse strand, counting down.
CAAGTCTAGTCTTACATGTCAGGCCTAGGGCTGCCATTCGTCACAACAATAAATGCAATATGGCCTAGAAATGATTAATTGATGTCTATGATAAGAGGCCCCAACCGCTAGGATGAGGCCACATGCATTTTCATCTAACAACTCTTACTCATCATTTTCTATTGTAAAAGCTCACATTTAATACAATTTTAAGGTAGTGCAAGTTTAGATTCATAAGCTATAACTTTGCCATATCATCGTTTTATCTATCACTCTCCAAAACTGACCCTCTTTTTATATTAGAGGAGGAAAAATACTCGATGAATTAGTAAGCCCTATCCCTGAAACATGGGACTCCATAATGCAAGGCCTCACCCCATCTATGCATCAGTGCCTCCACCATCCAAGGCTTCATCTTGACTATGTATCAACATTTTGACTATATAAAACCCCTTCCATGGATGGAAGAAGCCCTTACAAGGAAGAGCTATCCCATTGCAAGGAGGTAAAATACCTTCATCAAAAACAAGTGTAATGTATGTTACAGAGAGCCACAATTTATTATCTTAGAGGATTAACCCATTCCATGGATGAATCAAATACCATGGAGGAAGCCCTTGCAAAGAAGATCTATCCCCTTCCAAGGAGGTAAAATAGTCTCATCAAGGACAAGTGTGATGCATCCCACAGAAAGCCACGACTTGCTGCCTTAGAGGTTTAACCCCTTCCATGGATATATCAAACACCTTGGAAAAAGCCGTTACAAAGAAAAGCTATCCTCTTTCAAGGAGGTAAAATAGTCTCATCAAGAACAAGTGTGATGCATCCCAAAGAGAGTCACAACTTGTTACCTTAGAGGATTAACCCTCTTCCATAGATGTATGAAACACCAGGAGGAAGCCCTTGTACAAAAGAGATACCCTCTTTGCAAAGGGTCTCGATCAAGTTTAATTCAACCTTAACAACAGCTGTCTCTTCCCAAAGGGGCTCTCCTTTATGCTAAGGGCCTCGGCCAAGTTCAATTCAGCCTTATCAATGACTGTCTCTTCTCGAAGGGGCTCTCCCTTATGCAAAGGGCTTCGCCCAAGTTAAATTCAGTCTTATCACATGCTTTATCTTTTCCAAAAGCTTGCCTAAATATAAGGGTATCGCATTAAATTAGTTTCGCAAATTGCTTCAAAAATTACTTATATTGTACATTCAAAGTCCATGCATTATACAAATATTCATACATGGACTTGAGGTACTATTGTTACGCATCTTCCAACGAAGTTTTATGTATGGCCAAATGGTAACTACACAATAAGTGAACCAAGGCCCGCACTCCACATCATCCTGCCCATGTGACAATTGGCCGAAGCCCCATTAGCAGAACACTAATTTGGCCGAACCCCTATGGGGAGCTGAGCCCTCATAGATGAGGTGAGAGAGGTAGAGGCTTTTTAGAGAAAATCTTCATACAAGATTTTGTATGAAGTGGATGATGTGACAACTCACTGAATAGGTAGCTCTACTCAATCAAAACAAGGCAAGTCTAGCCTTACACGTCAAGCATAGTGCTGCCAATTCGTCTCAACAGTAAATGCAACATGGCCTAAGAATGATTGATTGATGTCTATGATAAGAGGCACCAACTGTTAGGATGAGGCCACGTGTCTCTTCATCCAATGACTCTTACTTATAATTTTACTACTATAAAAGTTCACACTTAGAGTCATTTCAAGGTAATGCGAGTTTAGACCTTCAAATTATAACTTTGTTATATCACTATTTTATCTATCACTCATCAAGGCTGATCTTCTTTTTACATTGAAGGTTCACATCTAAAGCTCTTCCATGCATTCCCCAATTGAATTGACCATCGAAGTGCTCGCAGCCAACTCTACCCCATCGGAGGAGGCCACATATAGCTAATAGTTTGTCCAATTGTGCAAGAATTAAGCTTGCTGGACGTGAGGGGCCCTGTGATCTTTTAGCCAGGTTGAAGGTATATTTTTTGGGGTCAACAGAAGATGTTCGTTGTTTTTATCACAAGAGTGAGAATTAGTTAACATTGACCTCTTCATTTGCCTAGACATTCTGGATGCTTTTTTCTTCCACTATTGTATACATGGTTAACTTTCTAATGTTGGTCTCTGTTAAAAAAGTTATACGCTTGAACAGATACATAAATAGAATTATTATCTGCATTAGTATTATTTTTGCAAATGTTTCCCTACATACTAGTTTACTACTTACATGGTATTTTGACTTGGAAAGTTTTGTACTAATTTTATACAGAGTTGACGGTTTTTCATTAGGTCAACCCTTCAAAAGCGATTCTTATTAATTGCTTCAGTGGTACATCTTTTATAAGTATAACCAATATTACAATATGTTTTTGTGCACTTGAACTTGTAGCACTCAATTTTCCTTGTTGCATATCCTCATGTATGGAGGTTTCATATATTCCCATTTCAGAAGCATAAACAACCTGCAAATTTCAATTTGTATGCTTATTAGTTTTTTTCTTCATACTATGTCGGGATGTGTTTTGCTGTGCTATTGTGAAGTGTTTGGTCAAACGCATGAGGTTTCTTGAAGATTTTTAAGGAGAGAATGGCACACTTCCATTTATGTAGTTCCGAAAATGACACCATAAATAACAAGAATAGACTAGCATGTTCACTCCAATACTTCCCACATCAACCAACAAACCTTTCAACAACAAGAAATCCAGCAATTAGAATATCATGGATATAATCGCTTGTTAGTTTTTTGAAGCTTTTATTTTATTTTGAGTTAACTTCGTTCCTATAGTAGTGTAGGTGCTTGCGACATATGCATGTTGGTCATTATAGTGTGCATTTTGTATCGCTTGTGGAGTCCAGAGATAGTGAGAATGTGTCTTCATTTAATTTTATGATTATAAAAGGAAATATAAAGTCAAACAAACATGCTACACAAAAATGATCGATGAATGTGTTGTAGTAGTTTACTCACAAGACGTGTGATGGCTATTATCGTGTGAATTGTGTATCGATTGTGAGATCCAAATGTAGTGAAAATGTATCTTCATTATTTTTATGATCAGACGAGGGAACAGACATGAAATTAATTGAAGTCATACCTAATCATTAAAATGACAGCATGTCCTTTGGGTCAAGGGATCTCAATTTTACTTCAACACTAGTGTCATATTTCGAAACATATTAGAAAATTTGTCAAGCTAAACGAACTAATTTGTTGAGTACCTTATCTCACAATTGGATTATAATGAAACTTCAATTACTTACCCTCATTCATAGTGAAGTCTAGTATAATTTACTCATGAAATAATATTATTGGTCGCTATAGTGTGAATGTTATGTGGACTTCGGTGACAAAATATAGTATTCACTCATTTTCATGTGGATACGTCTGAAAATAAATTGAAACAACCATGAAAGTTAGTTGAAACGGTACCCAGTTGTATAAATTGGCAACATGTTATTTTGGGTCTTGAGATTTCGATTTCACTCCAAACTAGTCAATCATATTTTGAAACATCACAGAAGACTCGTAGAAGTTAAACGAACTAATTTATTAAGTGCCTTATGATTTGACATAATTGAAATATAATGGAATTTTAGTTACTTGCCTTAGTTCACAGTGAAGTCTAGTAAAGTTTACTTGTTGGTCACTATCACGTGAACTTTGTATGCATCGTGGTGTCCAAATTGAATAAAAACATACATCATTCATTTTCATGTAAATACGAGTGAAAATAAAATGAACACGAAATAAGCTGAAATGATACCTCGCCGTTTAAAATGACTGCATGCTATTTTGGATTCAATCCAAAATATTCGATCATATTTTTAAACATTTTAGAACACTTATATAAGTTAAACGAGCTGATTTGTTGAGTATCTAGTATCATAATTAGAATATAATGAAATCTAGGTTACTTAGCTTGTTCGTAGTTAAGTCTAGTGTATTTTACTCACAGAATAGTAGTGTTGATTATTATCGGGTGAACTTTTTATCGATCTTGATATTAAAATATAGTAAAAACTTGCATTGGTTCATTTTAATTTAGATATGAATAAAGATAAAGTGAAACAAACACAAAAATAGTTGAAATGACGCCCAGCCATGTAAAACAACATATGCCATTTTGGGTCATCGGATCTCGATTTTACTCTAAAACTAGCTGATCATATCTTAGAACATTTTTGAAGACTTATACTAGCAAAATGAGCTAATTTGTTGATTATCTTATCTCATAATTGGAGTATAATGAAATTCTAGTTACTTTGTTCATAGTTAAGTCTAGTATAGTTTACTCCTGCGAAAAATAGTGTTGGTCGCTATCGAGTAAACTATTGTATCTAATTTGGTATCCAAATATAATAAAAATTTGCATTCATTCGTTTCATATGGATACGAGATTTGAACCCTGGCTTAAGAGCTACCTTATATTTTCAACCTAAAGTTGTGTTTCTGGAAAACACGATTTTACTTATTGAGCTGGTTTTTTATCTCCTGACATCTGTCTTCACTGCTGGCCGTTGGATGAAATTTAGACCGAGATATAAATACTTGGAATCGACTGTTCATCTCACACTTTTCATTCCTCACGATTAGGATTAGGGTTTGGAGAGAGTTCTATGAACTTAGGGTTTTCGTCTGATTTATTCATTGTAAATACTTTGTGATCTTTCATTATTTTTGAGTGTTAGCCTTAGAATATATGATTTCCAAGTGTGGAAATCTTCTAGTTGATGGATTCTATGTGTTGTGATTAACGATAGTTCTGATCTAGTGATTCAACAAAGATCTATTGAATTCTTGAAGAGATAAGTCTCTAATCTATATTCTTTGTATTGATTGAACTCGTTGTAACCTTCGTTACCAATTTGAAGGCAGTATAGTGCAACCGAACGTTATCCTTTTGTGGATGCTCAACAGGGGAGTAGGTTTATACCGAACCTCTGGGCTTAGGCCGAAAAATCTCTTGTGTTCATTTACTTTTCTGCGGTTTTAGTTTTCCGTCGTTTTAAGTTTCTTGTATCTTGACTCTAATACTTGTGGGTCTTGGCCTTTCAGTAGTATCAGAGCTTGGACTGAGAGCAAGATACCTAGATCTTCGAAGAAAATCGTAGGATCTATTGCAGATCTAAAATTTTTGGAACTGCAATTAAGCAGTATTCAAGGACACTAAGTTGAAAAATACTCGCTGGGTGAAATCTCTCTAATTTCTGAAAAAATTACTTTTCTATATCATATGTTTCTTGATATTTCCCTTGATTTACCATACACAATACCCCCTGGAGACTAATCTTTGTCCAAAGACTCCTACGAGGTCTTGGGAATCTGAGATAAATCTAGTACGGGTGTGTATTAGGAGAATCTTGTAGGAGAAATCACTGAAACATAGCTTGTGTGATCTCTGTCTTGTGTCCCTTATCTGTCTTTGGTCTGTATGAACATTATGTGACAAAATCTGTGAAATTTTGTGAACTGAATGCTACATTTGTGAACTTGATTGGCTATTACTTGGTCTTTCTTTTATTGCTTTATATTTTGACTCATACCTGTTCACCCTGTATGTCATATTGATATGGCTTCTGCTAAGTTTGAAGTTGTACAATTTGATGGGAAAATTGATTTTAATATGTAGAGTCAAAAGATGAAAGCCATTTTGATGCAAATGAAGTGTGTTGGGGCTTTAGATGGATCTTGGCCACCTGAAATGACTACTGCTAAGAAAACTAAACTTGATGAAACTGCTTGGAGTACTATTTTCTTATACTTATCTGATGATGTGATAAGAACCATTGGTGAAACCAAAACTGTTTCTAAACTTTGGACCAAACTTATAAGTCAGTATATGACCAAAACCATTCCCAACAAATGTTATTTGTTAAAACAACTTTTTTCTTTTAAAATGGATCCCTCTGTTGACTTGGATGGCAATCTAAATAGGTTTACAAAATTGACCCAAGACCTTGCCAACTGTGATGAGAAACTCTCAAAAGATCAACTGACTGTGGTCTTGTTGAACTTCATTAGTGACAGATATATAGACATCAAGATTGCCATAGAATATGGAAGGGAAGACCTGACCACTGATTTTATTATAAATTCTCTGAGGAATAAAGCATTAGAAATAAAATCTGAAGCAAAAGATAATGGAGACACTCTTATGATAAGAGAGAAGGGTCATAGTAAACCTAGCTATCATTTCAAGAGTTTGAATGAAAATAAAATCAGATGGGGTGATAAGAATAAATCCAAAAATAAAGCAAATGGCAAGAAATGTTTTCATTGTAGAAAACTTGGACTCTTTGTTCAAGACTGTTACAAAAAGAAAATTGAGCTGAAAGAAAAGAAATCTGATAATGGGAATGCTGCCTTAGTTTATAATAGAGAGGGAATTGAGGATGGAATTAGTCTAGTCAATGTTGAGAAAAAGTTGAATGATGAATGGATTCTTGATTCATGTTGTGCCTTCCATATGTTCCCTGATAAGAATTGTTTTCTTGATTTTGAAAAAAAACTGGTGGGCAAGTAATAATGGGTAATAACATGACCTGTAAAATCAGTAGAATAGGAATTGTGAAGTTATTATTTGAGAATGGTAATATTCTAATTCTAAAAGGAACTAGATATGTACCTGAATTAGAGAGGAATCTGGTGTTTCTAGGGATGTTAGATGAAATGGAGTTCGACATAAAATTGGGTCAAGGTCACACAAACATTCTTAGGGGAAATGACCTGATCATTAGTATCCCTAAGAGACATAGACTATATCTTTTAAAGGCAAAACCCTTACTTGGTTTGACTACGGTTGCCTTGACTGAAAATTTCTCCTTTGCAAAACTGTGGCATGAAAGACTTGAACATATTGGTAAAAAGAGTTTAAAGGCATTACAAAATAAACGAGTTTTTGGAAATCAAAATTTTGGTAACATTGGTTCTTGTGAACAGTGTCTGATTGGTAAACAAGTCAAACTTCAATTTTTGCTTTGAATTCATAAATCCAAACAAATACTTGAATATTTACATGCTAACTTGTGGGGTCCTGCATCTGTGTGTACACTGTCTGGCTATAAGTACTATCTTTTGATCGTTGATGATTTTTCAAGAAAATTTTGGACTTTCTTATTAAAATCTAAGGATGAAACCTTTTCTGTTTTCAATGACTGGAAAACACAAGTTGAAAATCAAACTGATCATAAGACAAAATTTTTGAGGACTGATAATGGTTTGAAATTTTACAATTATGAATTCAATTGTTTTTGCAAAGATTTTGGCATTTTAAGACATAGAACTGTTACCTATACCCCTCAACAAAATGGCATTGTAGAAAGAATGAATAGGACTTTATTAAACAAAGTTAGATACATGCTCTTAAGCTCTGGCCTGCCAAAATTATTTTGGGAAGAAGCTGTAAAAACTGCTGCATACTTGATTAATAGAAGTCCCACTAATTCTCTGAATTTTGAAATTCCTAAATCTGTGTGGTCTAGAAATTCTGTTGATTATTCACATTTGAAAATATTTGGCTGTGCTGCATATGCTCATCAAAATATTGGAAAATTAGAACCTAGATCACTTAAATGTGTTTTCTTAGGTTTGGTGAAAATGTAAAGGGATATAGACTGTGGGTTAAGGGTGAGAGAGGCTTTAAGGTAATTGTTAGAAGAGATGTTGTCTTCAATGAATCTGTCATGCCATGTTTAGAAGGTAAAGATAATAATTTAACTGATAATGATGTTCAAATTGAGGTGGAGTCTCTGTCTACTGAAAAGGGATCACATATTCCTGCCTTAATTGAGTCTGTCTCTGGTGAAACTGGAAATTTAATTGAACCTGATACTGACCCTGATATTAGTTCTAATAATCAGACAGACACTACTACATTACCTGTTAATGATTATCAGCTTACTAGAGACAGAGAGAAAAGACAGATTAGGCCTCCTTCTAGATTTGACTGTGATGAATTTGTTTCACTGTTTACTTTCCAAGAACTATTTGAAAATGAGCCAAGTACTTATAACAATGCCATTAACATTAAAAATGCTAAGAGTTGGAAAGCAGCCATGGAAGATGAAATGTGTTAACTTCTTAAGAATAACACTTGGGTTTTAGTTAAAAGACCTCAAGGGTAGAAACTGATTGACTGTAAGTGAATTTACAAAATACAAGAAGGTGAACGGGGAGATAAAAATGTTAGATACAAAGCTAGGCTTGTAGCAAAAAGCTTTACACAAAAAGAGGGTGTAGATTACACTGAAATTTTTTCTTCTGTTGTCAAATATACCACTATTAGATGTTTACTTGCTTTAGTTGCACATTTTAACTGGGAGCTTGATCAATTAGATGTAAAAACAGCTTTTCTCTATGGTGACTTAGAAGAGGAAATTTATATGAGACAACCTATTGGTTTCGAAAAAGGAAATTTTGAAAAGGTTGTGTGTTTGCTAAAGAAATCTCTATATGGTTTAAAATAAGCTTCAAGGCAGTGGTACAAAAGATTTGACTCTTTTGTTCTGAAACTTGGCTTCCAAAGAAACAATTATGATACATGTCTTTACTGCAGAGGTAATAGAGGTAAAAATTCCCTCTACCTTGTACTTTATGTTGAAGATATTTTACTTGCCAGTCATGATAAATCTAAAATTGATTTTATAAAACAGAAGTTAAAATCCGAGTTTGAAATGAAAGACCTTGGTGCTGCCAAAAAGATTCTTGGCATTCAAATCTATAGAGACAAATATAAAAATCTGCTATTCTTAAATCAGCATGATTATGTGAGTAAAATCTTAAAGAAATTTAATATGTTTGACTGCAAACCTATGACTTTACCTCTTGCCAACCATTTTAAACTGTCATATGATTTTTGTCCCAAAATTGATGAAGAATTTGATAGAATGTCAAAAATACCCTATGCTAATGTAATTGGTTCAGTCATGTATCTGATGGTATGTACTAGACCCGACCTTTCTTTTGGTATTAGCATACTTAGTAGATTTATGAGTAATGCTGGGGAGGAACATTAGAATGCTTTAAAATAGTTATTAAGATATTTGAAAGGTACATCTAATCTTGGTCTTATGTTTAAGATGAACAAAAAAAGGGTTACCTTGAAGGAGTTTATTGATTCTGATTTTGCTGGGGATAGGGACAATAAAAAGTCTACCCCATCTTATTTTTTTACTCTATGTGGTACTGTGATAAGTTGGAAATCCAGTTACAGAAAATTGTGGCCTTATCTTCCACTGAAGCAGAATATATTGCTGTTTCTGATGCTTTTAAAGAAAGCATCTGGTTAAGTGGACTTTTAAAGGAACTTGGTTTTGTTGATGAAAATGCAATTCTATACTCTGACAACCAAAGTGCCATACATTTGAGCAAGAACCCCATGTTTCATGATAGGACAAAACATATAGACATTAGATACCATTTTATTAGAGATGTAATTTGAAAAGGCATTATGACAATTGATAAAGTGGCAACACAATTTAATCCCTCAGACATGGGGACAAAGATAATACCTTTAAACAAGTTTCAAAATTGTTTGAAGTTATTATCTATTAACACTGTTTAATTGTTCTGTAGGTACTTGGAGCATATGATACAAAACTGGATGAGCTCCTTACTGCACTAATACTCCTAAAAACTAAGGTAGCAAGGTGGAGATTGTTAGAGATTCGAACCCTGGCTTAAGTGCTACCTTATATTTTTCAGCCTAAAGTTGTGTTTCTGGAAAACACGATTTTACTTATTGAGCTGGTTTTTTTATCTCCTGACATCTGTCTTCACTGCTAGCCATTAGATGAAATCTGGACCGAGATATAACTACTTGGAATCGACTGTTCATCTCACACTTTTCATTCCTCACGATTAGGATTAGGGTTTCGAGAGAGTTCTATGAACTTAGGGTTTTCCTCTGATTTGTTCATTGTAAATCCTTTGTGCTCTTTCATTATTTTCGAGTGTTAGCCTTAGAATATATGATTTCCAAGTGTAGAAATCTGCTAGTTGATAGATTCTGTGTGCTGTGGTTAACGATCGTTCTGATCCGGTGATTCTTGTGTTATTCAATCAAGATTTGTTGAATCCTTGAAGAGATAAGCCTCTATTCTGTATTCTTTGTGTTGATTGAACTTCTTGTAACCTTCATTGCCAGTTTGAAGGCAGTATAGTACAACCGAGCGTTATCATTTTGTGGATGCTCAAAAGGGAGTAGGTTTATACCGAGCCTCTGGGGTTTAGGCCGAAAAATCTCTTGTATTCATTTACTTTTCTGCAGTTTTAGTTTTCTGTCGTTTTAAGTTTCTTGTATCTTGACTCTAATACTTGTGGGTCTTAGCCTTTCAAAGATTTTTCGGTTGCAAAGTTCTAGACACCATTAGCAAGCCCTAAACGCTTAAGCATCCTATATCCATAGTTTGGATGAAATAATTTTCAACTGATGGCAGATATGATCAACCTATTTATGGGAAGGCTTACGAAAACCCAAATACCCATATTTCATTTCTAGGATGTGCCAAATTTTTTCAATTTTAAGGAGTATAAGATGATGCAATCAAACATTGGAATGGTTGGATGTTGAGCTGCATGCTAGTACTACCTAGGATGATTTGGCAAGGAAGTTTTGTAATAAATATATTTACCAGCTAAAGTGAGAAAGATGAAACCGGAAATCTCTACTTTTCAGCAACTTGATGAAGAGAGCTATCATCAGGCACGTAAAATTTTTAAGGAGTTACTCAGAAAGTGTCTAAATCACAGAATAAGTAAGGGACAATAAGTGCATTACTTCTATGCGGGACTTTCACCCCTTTCTAATTCCGAGGACTCATCCGTAATGGGTCCATCATGAATAAATCAGTTAACCAAGATTTGAAATTATTTGAACTGGTTTCTTAGACACATTCGATGTTCTCTTTAGACCGTGTAGTCCTGAAGAAATTAGCAAGTATTCATGAGTTAGATAATTCATTACTTACTAATCACTAATGCAAATATTGCGGCACTTTCACTCTTCCCGAAGCTCAAATACAGGGTTTGAACGCATTACATATGAGTCTGATCTATGAAAACCGTGGGACTAAATCATTATACTAAGGATAACATGTTACTGGCCACTCTAGACGAATATATTTTTTTATAGAATAATCCACACTTTCAGTACAATCCATACTCGCACATATACAATCCGGGATGGGAGCGAAATTTCAGATGATCGGAAGACCAAAATAGTTGTAATATTACTAATCATCAGCAATAGAGAAGATAAAGTTTAGAGGAGATGTTTCATCAATACAAGTAAAAGACCGATAAAATACTTTGAGGATAAAACAAATTATCAAAATCAACAAACATTTATTTATTAAGAAACTAGAGACTCAAATAGGCCACTTAGCAATACTAAAACCTACTAGTTCATTTAGGTTTAGCATGTGGGCAGGCCGAGACAACTTTCAAAACGTGTTATGGACGTTATAGAAAGATGACTAACAGGAAAAGAACAACGAAGATATATTATGCCTGCTTCTATAGCAATAAAACTAATTGAAGGATGAAAGAACAATCAATACCATTAATCTACATGTTGATATTTATGACATGTATGATGCTCATTTCAAACTAGTTTATTAGTCCAACAAATATATAAACTATTTTCTACGAACTTGATCTAGCTAGAAGTTTAATAGCATTGTAAATGTTTAAATATAATAGCAAGAAGTTTAAGTAGCGCATACCGAAATAAATCTCGTTTTGTTTTGCTTGATTCTTGAACGCGATCATATCCCATTCTTGGATCTACGTGCATTTTTAAATTCTTTATGTTTCTAACATTCAAGTTTTCTTCAATATTAGTCAAAAATGGACAACATCGACAAGTGGGCATCAAACCGAAATACCTGAGAGTTAAAACTCAATGGGAAGCAGATTAATCGATTCACCAAGAATACCAGAAATTGAATATCACCAAGGAGTATATCATCACATAGGGCTCGGAATCAAAATCATTGTACCCTTCTGTACACGAAATCACAACAAGACTTAAACCCTAAAGAAGATCAAATGGCCGATCGAACACCTCCAAACCCTCAACCAATGACACACTAAGAGTTAAATCACAAAGATCTAAGTACAGATCCAGAAGTTTTGAACTACACACATAGAATCAGAGAATGGAATGAAAGAGACGAAAGTCACAGAGACCCACAAGCTTCGAATAGAAACAAAGCAGGATGAATTCCTCTCACAAAAAATGACGGCCCAAGCCCCTTTAATACACAAAGCTATCACCGTTGATCCAGCTGAAGATCAATGGTCCAGAGCAGCACACTTGTCAATTTAATGGGATTGGGTATTGGGCCAATTTCTTGTGTTATTGGGCAATGGTCAATTATTCCAGTAAATGGGCCGAGCCTATTTCATCATTGCCCCATTGTTTGAAATGCAAATGTCAATAATGGCATCACAAACCAACAATACCCAAACCCCCATGACTAGAACTAGGAAATGAATTTTAGACTAGATTAGCAACCTCTCTCTAAGCCACACACATGACACTATTCTTATGTCCTAGGTGATAACATCGAGGTATTTGACCATATTAAATGATGTCTTATCTCTCATTGATACATCAAAGAACACATTAGCTCAAGAATTGTGTCAAATATTCCATATAATATTTAAGTATTCCTTATTGTGGTTACATGGAATTTAATTCTTCGCACAATTATGCTATAAAATTAAATTCTAACATGCAGTCAAATTCACATCACTCTGACTGCACTAATGTTACTGCACCAACCAAAAAAAAAAAAAAAAAAAACCTATTTTACAATTAGGACAAAGTGTTCATCACGATTGGTGGAATTAATGACGCTATGACAATATCAAAACAAGGTACCAGCCGTGTTCATAAACCATGAACTTAACTAGTTCTTGATCAAAATATAGGTTCTATCGAAGTATATTTATAAAATGATAATTAAAATTTATTTCAACAAAAATCATACTTTTTTGGCACACAACCCAACAGTTTTAGAGTGGATAGGAGTGGGGATGACGAAGAACTAGATGAGGCCAGACCAAGACCCTAAACTCAGATAGACTCATATCTCAGATAAACTTGGGCTTTTGAGCCCAGAAGCTGAGTCGAGCCTAGCTCGTGATGGCCCGAGCTCGGCTTGACCCACGAACATGATGATCTAATATCTGAAATTTACCTAAAAAAAATTTTCGCTGTGTACCTTCAACGAATGTGGAGATGGAAATATGACAGATACATTAATTGTACGATAAACTAAAAATACATCGTGACAAAGTTATAACAACAACAAAAAAAAAAATTAAGATAAATACAATTATATGAATTTACAAGTTTACAACCCTCCGCCTTTTTTCGAGTTTATGACCTACTTCATTAAAAGTAGACAGGGCTAAAATTGTACGTGCACAAAATATTAAGTGTTCAATTTTTTTAAAGTAATTAGAAAATATTGAAAATAATTAATTAACATACATTTACAAGCCTTTGTAATTAATTTTTTAAGATATGAGCTGTTGAAAATCTTTGACCATTGTATTATGGAGTTCTCCGTCTCACTGGTCCTTCAAGAATAGTAGACACTACAATATTCTTTTAATTTTGATCATTCGTCGTACAGAATTCTCATATCTAAACTATGAACATACATCAATCTACGTAGAAATTGAAGATGTTAGTAGATCACGTACAATCTATGATAACAATGGACAATGCCTTTTGTCACACCTCCACCATGATAGAATATCCAAACCACATTAACCATTTGGTTGTAAAATACTACGAATGTCCAGCGAAATACTAGATAATTCAGGTGTATTTAAAGATCTGTAACACTAGAACTGAACATGCTATAATTGCAATGAACATAATTAGATGAGTGAAGTGCCTTTACTCGAATTCGAGTAGAACCCATTAATCGTCTAAATAAACAGCACTATCTATTTGGATTTGATCATGCGTTGTAGAACTTCTTCGAGCTTCTTTTACATCATAGTGATTATACATTTGCTAAAAAAGATTTCTTCTTAAAAAAAAAATTAGAAAAAAAAGTACGTGTTACTAGATTTTCAAGTCATTTTCTATGAAATTTGGAGTAACAAAACTTTGGTGCCCACTAAGTTAAATCGAGGGTTCATTGCTTGGCTAGATTGAATAACAAGTGCAAATCCTCCCAATTTTTTTAAAATTTTAACTCCATGATATCCGTTGTTTTGTGAAAAAGTTGAAACCTTTTATATCTATCAAAAGTATTTGCAATGCAAAAATAAATAAATAAATTTTGAAGACCTAGTGGAGAGGTAGCATAGTAAACACCGACAACATGTGTTCATAGCACCATGGAAAATTTTCAAAAAATTCTAAGTAGAAAATGACAAAAATATATCATTATCATCTAAAGCTAGCTCAGAACCATGCGAATGCCTACCATTAAAATAAGTAAATAACATATTGTACTCGTCACAAGACTGTAGCATAAAATACATAGAATTCCATCTATGACTTGTATAATCAGTTAAAAATGTTCTTTCTAGTAAGCCATTCTCCACATATAAACAATCAAAGTTGGCCTAAGTTCCCTAATTAATTTCTCATTGACAACTTTATCCACGCGAGGATTGTCAATAGTAAAAGTTCAGAACTTAATTTCTAAAATCATATTGTTGGAATTGAACTGGGTTCAATTCTGTGCTTCCAAATTTGTATAAAACGCATTTTGGCAATTGACAACTCTTTTAGTTTCAGCCTATTCTGGATGTGTGACACCTGGACTTGTGCTGACCGTCAGATCTGCTTCTGGATGGTTCGAATGCTTTATTGCCTTTTCAGTTGGCATTTGGAGATTAGAACGTCTTCAGTCTAGGGTTTCCATTTTCATTCGACTTTCTCTCTGGCTGCATTTTCTCTCAAGAATACTTTGTCTTCTACATATCAAATCTCTGATTTGATCCCAGTGTAATATTGTGGTTCCCTGTGTGGGGGATATTCTGTGTGAATATCGTTGTTAAGTATTCGTGAGGCTGTGTAGTTTGGTTCTGTTGATGTAGTGTTCGTTTCTTTGTGATTCGAGTGGATCTACTGCAGTGTGATTGAGAGATAAGTGTTCTTGTACTTTCTTTGTGATTATTCTGAACTTTCTTGTAACCTTTGTTGCCGATTTGGGCTTTATAGTGGAACCGAGCATAATCCATAACTTGGATGCTCAATGGGGGATGTAGGTGTTAGATTTGGTCACCGAACCTCCGGGGCTTAGGCTGAAACATATCGATTGTGTTCTTTAAATTCTGCTCTTTATTTTCAGTATACAAACTTGTTGTTTTCTGTTCTCGATCTAATATCGTGTGTCCTGGTCCAACAGTGGTATCAGAGCCATTGGGAGAAGGAACAAGATACCTGGATCTTGAAACAGAAAGGCTGATACGATAAGGGTGCAAAATTTTTGGAATTGCTTTTAAGCAATATTGCTACATTTGTCGAGTTCTAAAACTCGCTGGGTGAGATCTTTCTAAACTCTTGTTAAATCTTTTTCAAAACTTTAGGGTTTCCTGTTTTTCCCTTGATTTACCATGTACCAAACCCCCTTGATCTTAGTCTTTGTCCAAAGGCTCCTGTGAGGCCTTGGGAATCTGAGATTAATCAAGTACGGGTGTACATTTGGAGAATCTTGCTGGAGAAATCTGTGAAATATAGCTTATGTGATCTCTGTTGCCTTGACTCTGTTTATCCTTAGTCTGTGGCTGATTACTTTTCTGAAATTCTTGCCGGTTACTACGTGTACTACTGTGAATTTCCAAATTGACACATTCCATTTTAATTCTTGCTGCATTATTTACACGTGCATTATTTTGACCCAAATTTTCTGTCTGTAAGTTTTACCACTATGGCCTCTGCAAAATTTGAAGTCAGTCAATTTGATGGAAAAATTGATTTTACTCTATGGAGTCAAAAAATGAGGGCTATTTTAATGCAAATGAAATGTGCTAAGGCCATAGATAATAGTTGGCATGTTGATATGATTCCTGCAAAGAAATCTGAACTTGAAGAAGTTGTTTGGAGTACCATTTTCTTGTATTTGACTGAAAATGTTATTAGATGCATTGGTGACACAAAAACTACATCTGAACTATGGACTAAACTGCATGCACAGTATATGACCAAATCTACTCCGAATAAGTGTTTTTTGCTAAAACAATTCTTTTCTTTCAAAATGGATCCTTGTGTTGATTTGGATGAAAACCTAAATAGATTTACAAAACTTACCCAAGACTTGGCTAACTGTGATGAAAAACTTTCAAAAGATCAGATAGCTGTGGTCCTTTTAAACTCCATCAGTGAAAAATTTAAGGACATCAAGGTTGCTTTAGAATATGGTAGGAAAGATCTTACCACTGATATTATTATTAATTCCTTAAGAAACAAAGCCCTTGAACTTAAATCTGATTCTAGTAACAACCACAATGGGGACAGCCTTCTTGTTAAAGGAAAATTTTTGGGAAAATCAAATTTTCATCCTAAATCCTTTTCAGAAAATAAAAACACATTTCATGACAAGCATAATTTCAAGACTAAGTCTAAAGGAAAGAAATGCTATTACTGTGGGAAATTGGGTCATTTTGCAAAAGATTGTTTCAAAAGGAAAAATGATTTGAAAGACAAATATGATGATGGGACTAATGCCTTGGTTTATAATAAGGCTAAGTCAAATTTTGGTTTGGTCCTTGTAAACATGGAAAGACAACTGAATGATGAATGGATTTTAGATTCAGGGTGTTCTTTCCACATGTGTCCAAATAAAAACTGTTTTCTGGATTACAAAAAGTCTGCTGGAGGGCAAGTTATTATGGGAAATAACTATACCTGTAAAGTTAAAGGTATAGGGACTATAAAACTACTTTTGGAAAATGGTAAGGTTCTGTTTCTTAAGGAAACCAGGTACATACCTGACTTAAAGAGAAACTTGGTGTCCTTAGGTATGTTAGATGATATGGAGTTTAACATAAATATGGGTCAATGACATATTAAAATTCTTAGGGGCAATGACTTAATCATAACTACCCTTAAGAGACATGGTCTTTATTTTCTAAAGGCAAAACCCTTACTTGGTTTAACTGCTTCAGCTGTCTCTGAAAATTTCACTCTTGCTAAACTATGGCATCATAGACTTGGTCACATAGGAAAGAAGGCCTTAAATTCTTTACAAACAAAAGGAGTCTTGGAAAACAAAACCTTGGTGATTTTGGTTCTTGTGAACAATGTATTATGGGTAAACAAGTCAAATTACCTTTTCCTTCTGGCATTCATAAATCAAAACAGATTCTTGAATACTTACATGTTGATTTGTGGGGTCCTGCTACTGTGTGTACTCTATCTGGTTTTAAATATTTTTTGTTGATTATTGATGACTATTCTAGAAAAAATTGGGTTTTCTTACTTAAAACAAAAGATGAGACTTTCTCTGTTTTTAGAAACTGGAAAACTCAAATTGAAAACCAGACAGAACACAAAATTAAATTTCTAAGGACTGACAATGGTTTGGAATTTTGTAATGATGAGTTCAATAACCTATGTAAAGACAGTGGGATTATGAGACATAGAACTGTTACTTATACCCCCAGCAAAATGGCGTAGCAGAAAGAATGAATAGGACTTTGCTTAATAAGGTTAGATGCATGCTTCTTGGATCTGGTTTGCCAAAAATGTTTTGGGGTGAAGCTGTTAAAACTGCTGCATATTTGATTAATAGAAGTCCTACCAAAGTTCTGAATTTTGATGTGCCTGAATCTTTGTGGTCTGGTGGTTCTGTTAATTACTCTCATTTAAAGATTTTTGGTTGTGCTGCCTATGCTCATCAAAGCTGGGAAATTGGAACCTAGATCTCTGAAATGTGTCTTCTTAGGCTATGATGAACATGTCAAGGGATACAGATTATGGGTTAAATATGAGAGGGGGTATAAAGTGATTGTTAAAAAGGATGTTGTTTTTAATGAATCTTCTATGCCATGTCTGGAAGGGAAAGATAAGATTTTGACTGAAGAGGATGTTCAGATTGAGGTGGAGACACCTCATATTGAACCTGAAAATCCTGTACCTCCAGTAAGAGGGACTGATACCCAAACTGAAACTGATATTAATTAAGATATTGATCAAAATCAAGAATCTGATTCTGCTACTCTCCCTACTGACGAGTATCAACTCACAAGAGATAGGGAAAGGAGGCAAATCAGACCTTCTACTAGATTTGATAGTGATGATTTTGTTTCTTTCTTTACTTTTCAAGAACATTTTGAAAATGAACCTAACTCTTATGATGATACCATAAGATGTAAAGAAAGTAAAAATTGGATTGCTGCCATGGAAGATGAAATGTCTTCACTTTTGAAAAACAAAACTTGGGAACTTGTCAAAAAGCCTGAAAGGCAGAAACTTATTGATTGCAAGTGGATTTTCAAAATAAAACAGGGGGAAAGGGATAGTAAAACCATCAGGTACAAAGCTAGACTTGTTACAAAAGGTTTTACCCAAAAAGAAGGTATAGACTATACTGAAATTTTTTCACCTGTTGTGAAATATTCTACTATCAGATGTTTGCTTGCCTTAGTTGTTCATTTTAAATAGGAACTTGAACAATTAGATGTTAAAACTGCTTTCCTATACGGTGATTCAGATGAAATTATCTATATGAAACAACCTGTTGGTTTTGAAGTTGGTAATCCTGACAATACTGTTTGCTTGCTGAAAAGATCCCTTTATGGTTTAAAACAGGTTCCTAGACAATGGTATAGGAGATTTGATAATTTTGTGTTAAAACTTGGTTTTAAAAGAAGCCAATTTGATGCATGTTTGTATTTCAAAGGTGATGGAGGTGAACACTCTCTTTATTTGGCACTCTATGTGGATGATATGTTTCTTGCCTGCAATAGTAGAACTGAAATTGATGATATCATATTGAAATTAAAATCTGAATTTGATATGAAAGACCTTGGCTCAGCTAGAAGAATTCTAGGCATGCAAATCTGGAGAAATAAAGAGAGAGACTTGTTATTTTTGAATCAACAAGATTATGTGATTAATATTTTAAAAAGGTTTAACATGTATGAGTGTAAACCAATTACTTTGCCTTTGTCAAACCATTTCAAACTTTCTTCTGATTTATGTCCCAACTCTGAAGAGGAATATGCTAGAATGTCAAAAATTCCTTATGCTAATGCTGTTGGTTCTGTGATGTATTTAATGATATGCACCAGACCTGATCTTGCTTTTGGAATCAGTATATTAAGTAGATTTATGAGTAACCCAGGAGAAGAACATTGGAATGCTCTAAAATGGTTATTTAGATATCTTAAAGGGACTTCTAATCTGGGTTTAATGTTTAAATCTAATAACAATGATGTTATATTGAGAGGATATACTGATTCTGACTTTGCTGGTGATAAGGATAATAGAAGATCTACTTCCTCATACTTTTATACTTTGTGTGGCACTGTTGTGAGTTGGAAATCTCAGCTACAAAAGGTTGTAGCTTTATCTTCTACTGAAGCAGAATATATTGCTGCTACAGATGCTGTTAAAGAAGGAATTTGGTTAAATGGATTGATTTCTGAACTTGGTTTTTCTGAAAATGATATTTTGTTATTATCTGACAACCAAAGTGCCATACATTTGAGCAAAAATCCTATGTTTCATGATAGAACAAAACATATTGATATCAAATATCATTTTATAAGAGATGTTATTTCAAAAGGAATTATAAAAATTGGTAAAGTCCCTACTCAAGTTAACCCTTCAGATATGGGAACTAAAGTAATTCCTTTAAATAAATTTTTGAATTGTTTGAAACTTCTATCTGTTGAAAGTTTGCAATGACTGTGCAGATATTGTTTGAGCGCATGAAAAGAATATGTGATTGTGTTCTGGACTACACTATGGCCCAAATTATGGTAGCAAGGTGGAGAATGTTGGAATTGAACCGGGTTCAATTATGTGCTTCCAAATTTGTATAAAACGCATTTTGGCAATTGACAACTCTTTTAGTTTCAGCCTATTCTGGATGTGTGACACCTGGACTTGTGCTGACCGTCAGATTTGCTTCTGGATGGTTCGAATGCTTTATTGCCCTTTCAGTTGGCATTTGGAGATTAGAACGTCTTCAGTCTAGGGTTTCCATCTTCATTCGACTCTCTCTCTCTTTGGCTGCATTTTTCTCTCTAGAATACTTTGTCTTCTACATATCAAATCTCTGATTTGATCCCAGTGTAATATTGTGGTTCCCTGTGTGGGGATATTCTGTGTGAATATCGTTGTTAAGTATTCGTGAGGCTGTGTAGTTTGGTTTTGTTGATGTAGTGTTCGTTTCTTTGTGATTTGAGTGGATCTACAGCAGTGTGACTGAGAGATAAGTGTTCTTGTTCTTTCTTTGTGATTGTTCTGAACTTTCTTGTAACCTTTGTTGCCGATTTGGGCTTTATAGTGGAACCGAACATAATCCATAACTTGGATGCTCAACGGGGGATGTAGGTGTTAGATTTAGTCACCGAACCTCCGGGGCTTAGGCCGAAACATATCGATTGTGTTCTTTAAATTCTGCTCTTTATTTTCAGTATACAAACTTGTTGTTTTCTGTTCTTGATCTAATATCGTGTGTCCTGGTCCAACACATATTCTTCTACAATAGAATTTATAACAAAAATTATATTTTGGGTATGGTGAGGATATTCCATTAATATAAAAGCAGTAATCTTTTTTTTTTTTAACAACTATATATCAAGGTAATGTGCCGTGGTAACAATGTGATGTCTATTGTTATTACGATTCCATGAATTAGATGTAAACGATATGATACCATAAAAAATAACACTTGTTTTTTTGGTTAATACTTAATATAGTTCAGAAGTACCGGCACTAGAGATAGGCATCTATGTGGTTGTAGACTTTCTTTTATGAAACATTATCAAGTGAACGAGTGCTGAGCAGCAACTCAGCTCCGACTATGTACATAACTATGCTTCTCACATTTTTTCTTGCGAAAAAGAACTGGATCCACCGTTAGCTGGTGGAGAACCATATACAAGTTGGTCCTGCCATTTGTCGACAACTTGATTCAATCTGTTCAAATTAGACGTGTTTGTACTGGTTTCCAGCTCAAATCCTTTTATCGAGAAATCAATTTGACTCATCATTAGAAAAATCCATTTCGAATTACAATGTAAGAAATGAGAGATAATCAAAGTACTCTCATTTTAAAGACAGTATTTGACAACTTCTCGACCAAATTTTGACTAGTAAAATTAGATGAAAATCCTCAAAATGTGCCAAGAAAGAGGCTGTTAAAATACCTCAAATCTTTCATCCCTTCATCTGAGACTCAAATTGGGATACGTCCTGACGAAGGAACTCAAATCTAATCTAAAGAAAGAGTGAAATTGCGCAAAAGTTATGATTCAGACAGTGTAATCATGCTCAAATAAAAAAACTGAAACTTAAGTTTCATGTATAAGAAATGACGTAAATTCATAATGTAGACAACCAAGAGGGAAAACAAAGTTCTTCAATTTGGGTTTATGAAACTTCATTTTTTTGCAAAACTGATGTTCTAGATTCATCCAAGATATATTGCAAAACTCTATTTCAGGAACACTGTGACGCCTTTTTCCAAAATTTTCTAGGCACCACTTCCCGAAAGGGATGATTTATGGGAATATCAATTAGATAAGTTAATCTTTACATTAAAATGAAAAATATTGACTGTTCTAGCCTTCTCGAGTGTGCTTGATTACTTGAATCTTGACGCACGCTCCAAGCCTCCAATCATAAAAGGAAGTTGCTGCACATTTAAGCAACAGATATGAGATCCAGCAAATATGGAATGGCCATGGTGTAAGGCACAAGATTTGATTATTAAAAACGAAATGTATGATTATATACCACAAATGCTAACCCACAAGTTATTTCTGGTACGCACAAGAATGTGAAGGTGTTTCCACAGTTAACTAGTATCAATCAAGAACTCGGAACTAGACATATTGCAGTGGAGGAGAGTTGACGACAGTTAAGCCTGCTGTTCGATGACATGATAACCATCATCAGCATTGTCCCACATCGACTTTGTACGGAAGCGTAAACATATTTATAAGTAATATTCAACCACTAACAGACAGGTAGTTGGTTAAGGCATCTGCCACGCTACTTTCAAGGGTGCATCCACCTCCTGGAGTAACATAACAATTTTCGTGAAAAAAAACTGAAAAAAGTCTTTGAAAAAGCACAAAAACGGCGACTTACCTGACTACCTTTTGAGTAAATGCCGAAACTTTTTTGAGTAAAAACCATCGTACAATAAGAATTGCATTTTTAAAATCAAAGAAACATATTCCTTCCAAACTATTACGAAGCTCAGAGGGGAAAGGACTACAAAACCAAAAACACAGTACAAAAGCAGAAACTGAACAATTTTTAATCGCAAATACAAACGGAAGCTAACTATAGCTAGTATTAATGGACTTAACTCAATCAGGCCATTAAATGATGAAATGATCTATCGATATAATGCACGGAGATAATATAGCCATTATATATTGGCTATTAATAAAATGCACATAATTTAGTTAAGATAGTAAAAGATTAAAGAACAAAATGAACCAAAAATTTCATTCAAAGCAAAAAAATAAATAAATAAATAAAAAGAGAAGATTGCTTAACTTTAAGATGGCGTTCTGCAAAAACACCTAAATATGGATGTCGGGAGTATAACAAACAAAGATTAAGACATTCATGTTCAAAAGGAACAATAAGAATATTCTAGAAGTGAAAGAAAAAAAACCAAAAAAAAAAGGGGACTATTTGAAAAAATGAACTATTCCAACAAACTTTTTTTCCTTATCAATAATAATCAGAAAGTAGAAATATACCGGATAATCTAAATAATTTGAAAAATAGAAGAAACTATGGACTTCATGAGTACTATTAACTTATCCACAACTCATTTCTACTTGTTATAATCACAACTGTTAATCCACGAATATATGCTTAGACACAAGCCAATGGATTGACAGGAGCCTCATCAAGAAAACTTTCACCGCATTCTTTGAGAAACCACTTACAGGGCAACACACTATATATAGAGGAAAGTTTCCAAAAGCTATTAAAGGAACTCTCTAAAAATCCTTTCTCCTAAGTTTCCTTTGAATCACTTCATCGATTTGACAAAACACTATGATAACTATACAATGCAAAAAAATTATAGATATAGTACAATAAAATTATTGTTAAGTTTCCAATAAAAGAAAATAGAATCCTTGAGCCTCTAGTCTTCATTATAGAAATAATCAATGAGAAAATATAGTAATATCAAGTGGTTTTAAATTCCTCGTATTTAATACCCAAATATCACTAAGATATATATTTTTTCTTTCTTTAACTTATGGTGGTCTGTAATTTCATAGTTACTAATATCCAAATAGTGAATGGGCTCAAGGAAATGCAAGATATATGATTATAAGACATGTGTGTCGTATACCAAAAGAGTGCAGCCATTTATCATTTTTTGTCATACATATGAATAAAAAATGTGTTTCCGTCGTAAACTCATATCAAACAATTAAGAGCGCGAGACCCAGGCGTTGTGCAATGGAGGAAATCAGAGTAGGAGATCCCTCTTGGTTCAGTTACTTGATGCAGATTAATAACGTCGTCCCACATTGATAATTTAGTGAATGTTAATGTGTTTATAA
This sequence comes from Fraxinus americana, assembly GCA_035079005.1. Lineage (NCBI taxonomy): Eukaryota > Viridiplantae > Streptophyta > Magnoliopsida > Lamiales > Oleaceae > Fraxinus > Fraxinus americana. Next base: position 186,945 of record JAVHZT010000087.1, on the reverse strand, counting down.
GCTGTTAAACCAGTAAATTAGGTAGCCGGTTAAGGAGTCTGTTCACATTCCACATTCAAAAATAGCAACTTACTCAACCACCTTTGGATTTAATGTCAAAACTTTGAGTTAATGCGAGAAGTATAGACTTGAAGGTAATCAACCATAAATATTACCCATTTTATTCCAAATACTTTTCAAATTTCCTTTCTTTCAGGTGTGGTTTTTCTCTATGTAATCATTCCTGGCAATTCATAAAACACATGTTAACATAAAAAGTAGAAATTTAATCTACGGAAAGAGTAAAATAAAGGAAACAGGAATCTCAGACGTTATTATTCTGACTGGAGAAAGAGTAATCTTGCTCATAAGCAAAAAGTTTTCAAGGCGGCACTTCATGGAAGTGATGATCTACGAGAATATCTACCAGTTATATAAATTTATCATAATATTGGAATGAAAAGTCTATACTGTTCTAGCCTTCTCGAGTATGATTACTGCTATACAATCTTTATTAATGAAATCTTGACGCATGCTCAAATCATAAATGGAAGCTACTGCACATTTGAACAACAGATTTGAGATCCAACAAATATAGAATGGCCGTTGTTTAAGGCATAAGTTTTGATTATTAAAAATGACATGTATGGTTATATACCACATAAGCTAGCTCACAAGTCATTTCCAGTACGCATAAGAATGGGAATTTGTTTTCCCAGTTAACTAGAATCAATAATCAGCCAATCAAAAACCAACAACTAGGGCAACTTGCAGAAGAAAGTATATCCCTCATGTTCAATGACTTAGGGATGGCAAAAAAAGCGACAAACCCGATACCCGCGGGCCCCGCCTAAACGGGTAATAGGGCGGGGACGGGGTGGGGAATTTTGCCCCGGGGCGGGTTCGGGCCGGGGACGGGTAACGGGGTCCCCGCCCTGTTTAAAAAAAAAAAATTTTTTTTTCAAAAATTCAATACTTTAAATGAAATTTTTTATTAGTTCTAATAGAAAATAGCAATTAAAATTATTTGTCCAAATATAATGAATATGGGCAATAAAAATAAATTATCAAAAACTTAAAAAAAAAAAATTAAACGGGGGAATAAACGGGGAATGGACATACCCCCGCCCCGCCCCGTCCCGTTGCCATCCCTAGATGACTTGATAACCATTATCCCCATTGTCCCACATCGACTTTGTACCAAAGCATAAACGTATTTGAAGTAATTTTCCACCACTAATAGACAGGTAGTCCCACACTACTTTCGACAGTACATCCGACTTTTGGAGTACTACAAAAATTTTCATGAAAAATAACTCAAAAAAGTCCTTGAAAAAGCGCAAAAACGGTTACTTACCCGACGACCTTTTGAGTAAATGCCAAAACTTTTTGACTAAAAACCATCATGCCATAAGAATTACATTTTAAAAATCAAAGAATCATACTCCTTCCACATTATCCTCTTTTTCTGTTTTCATGAATGTGTATTATTTTCAACTAGCAATTACTACGTTTGGCAAAATGGCCCACCAAACTATTACGAATCTCAGAGGGGGAAGGCAGCAAAACCAAAAACACAATACAAATCAGAAACTGAACAATTTGTAATCACAAATACAAAAGGAAGCTAACTATAGCAAGTATTAATGGACTTAACTCAATCTCGCCATTAAACGATTGTTTGAAATGATCTACCGATATAATGCATGGAGATAATATAGCCACTATATATTGGCTATTAATAAAATGCACATAATTTAGTTAATATAATAAAAGATTAAAGAACAAAATGAACCAGAGATTTTATTCAAAGCAAAAAGAAAAAAAAGAGATTGCTTAACTTAGAGCTGGCATTCTGCATAAACAACTAAATATGGACATCGGAAATATAACAAACAAAGATTGAGACATTCATATTCAAAAAGAACAATAAAGAATAGTTTAGAAGTGAAAGAAAAAAATCTAAAGAAAATTAACAGACTATTTGGAAAAATAAACTATTCCAACAAACTTTTTCTTCTTAATAATCAAGAAGTAGAAATATACCAGAAATAAAAATAAAAATAAAAATAAAAACAGAAGAAACTATCAATCGTATTGTTCTTTAAAATTACAAGCAGAATTCTTTTAGTCAAATAAACCCAATATTTAGAGTAGTTTCGCAAGAATTTATAAATGATAAAAGTGAAACAACTTTTTATGCACACACTTTGTGGAATCACAAGTACTACTCACCTATCTACTACTAATTTCTACCTGTTATAACACGACTGTTAATAAACACTTGCCAAACATATGCTTAGACACAAGCCAATGGATTGACAGGTGCCTCTTCAAGAAAACTTTCACCACATTGTTTGAGAAACCACTTACAGGGCATCACACTATATATAGAGGAAAGTTTCCAAAAAGCTATTAGAGGAACTCTCTAAAAATCCTTTCTCTGTTGGCTATTTGTACAGCTTTGTAGACCTGTAATGTGTGGAAATAACAGCAGAAATGCACCAGCAGTAAGAAGGGAAGAAGCTGGACAGTAAACCAGTGATATAGAGGAAAAATAGAGGTGCTGAGAAAGTCTGGAAAGAAGGAAAAAAAATAGAGATAGCAGAGGTGCAAATTTGATTTTTTTCAATTATAGTACAACAGCCTTTTTTACATTATAAAATGTGAAATTTTAACATACTACAATACATTACAGCCCTTGAATTAGACAAAATAAAGAAATATTTCTTTGACTTTCTAAACACATTACACATCAACATTCTCCCCCTTGATGTCTTTTTCTTGAACTCCAAGTGCAGCTCTTAGTTGCTGAAACTTTGACGTCGGAAGTCCCTTTGTGAAGATATCCGCCACTTGTTCTTCGGACGTGCAATAGTTTAGTTCAACTTCTCCATCTTCAATTGCATCTCGAATGAAGTGATACTTGATTCCAATGTACATTGTTCTACTATAAAAACATGGATTCTTTGCCATTGCAATAGCTGATTTGTTGTCACGAAACAATGGTGTGGCTTCTCCTTGCTTCTCTCCAATATCTTCCAAAATTCTCCTTAGCAATATAGCTTGTGACATTGCAATAGAGGCTGACATTTATTCCGCTTCAGCTGAGGATTGAGCAACAAATTGTTGCTTCTTGGACAGATACGAAAACACTCCGAAGCCAAAGGAAAATGTATAGCCGGAGGAGCTCTTCATATCATCAATATAACCTCCCCAATCACTATCACAAAAGCCTCTTAACTTCACTACAAAATTCTTCTAAAATCTGATCCCAAAGTTTAATGGCCCCATTATATACCTCAAAACTCTTTTTCCAACACCAAAATGTTTATGACTTTGAGTACTCATGAACCTTGAAAGCAAACTTGCGGCAAACATGATATCCGGTCTTGTTGCGGTGAGATAAAGCAAGTTTCCAGTCAAACTTCTATAAAGAGTTTCATCAATCTTCTTTTCTCCATTATCCTTTATCAATTTCTCATTACAAGCCAAAGGAGTTTCCATACATTTACATCCAAACATTCTAAAGTTTTTAAACACTTTTTCGGCATACTTCATTTGAGAAATAAACGCCCCATTTTCATCTTGATATACTTCCATACCAAGAAAATGATGCAACAAACCCAAATCACTCATTTCATATCTTTTCATCATTTCAACTTTAAATTCTTCAATTATTTTTGCATTTTTTCACGTAAACACCAAATCATCAATATATAATGCAATAATAAGAACATCGGTGTTGCCTTGATGTTTAACGTACAAGGTTGGCTCACTTTTGCTCTTCAAAAATCCATGTTGTTGAAAATAGCCATCAACTTGACTATACCATGCTCCTGGTGCTTGTTTGAGCCCATACGTAGTTTTTTTTAGTTTATACACTTTGTCTTCTTCTCCTTTGATGATGAAGCCTTGAGGTTGTTCAACATATACCTCTTCTTTGAGTTCTCCATTCAAAAAGGTTGACTTAACATCAAGTTGATATAACAACCAACCTTTTTGGACTGCAGAGCAATGAGTGCTCTAATGGTGTCTAGACGAGCAACCGGAGCAAAAGTTTCATCATAATCAATGCCGGGCTGTTGTGCATAGCCTTTCACCACCAATCTTGCTTTGTTTCTCTTGAATGAACCATTGGAATTATGCTTCACCTTATAGACCCATTTCACACCAATGACATCTTTCTCACTTGGTCTTTCAACTAACTCCCAAGTGTTGTTTTTCTCAATAACTTCTATTTCTTCCTCCATTGCTTTTTTCCAACCCTTCATTGCTTTTTCAAAGTTATTGGGCTCAATACACAAAAGTTGCATCTTCCAAGAACATCATTTAAATCCCACATTTTTCTTGGAGTTGAGCTTGATGATGATGAATTTGAGCTTGAGGTACTTGAGGGGCTGCTTGGTGATGATAAATGTGAGCTTTAATGGACTCCATTTTCTTCATTTTGTACATCTTCGATAGCAAATTTTTGGGGCAGATTTATTGAAACTGGAATGCTTTTTTCAACTTCTTCTTTTTCCCATTCCAGGTAGCATTTTCATCAAATAACATATCACGGCTAACAATTACTTTCTTACTATTCAAATTGTACAACTTATATCCCTTTGATTGTGAGTTATAACTAATGAAGATACATTTTTCACTTACTTCATCAAGTTTGAGCTGCTTCTCTTTTGGCACTTGAGCATAGCAAAGACAAAGCACTTCCAGGTGTGTCACCGAAGGTTTTCTCCCATTCCAAGCTTCAATAGGAGTCATGTTCCATACCACCTTTGTTGGGCATCAATTCAACAAGTAAACGGCCGTATAAACCGCTTCGGCCCAAAAGGCTTTTGGAAGCTTTTTCTCATGCAACATTGATTTTGCCATCTCCATCACGGTTTTATTTTTCCTCTCGGCCATTTTGTTGTGGTGTATAGCCAACTGTCAATTGCCTGTAAACACTTTCAACTTCACAAAAATTGTCAAATTCGTTTGAAGTATAATCTTTACCATTGTCACTCCTCAAAAGTTTTATAAAATGGCCACTTTGTTTCTCAACAAAAATCTTGAATTTTTTAAAGATTGTAAAAATTTCAGTAAAAAATTCAAGATTTTTGTCTTATAAAATAAACACATGTCATTCTTGTAAAATCATCAATAAATAGGATAAAGTACCTATTTTGTGAATGGGATGGTGTATGCATCGGTCCACAGACATCTGTATGCACCAATTCAAGTGGCATCTTTGCTCTCCAAGCTACTCCTTTTGGGCATGGTTGACGGTGATACTTTCCAAATGCACATCCTTACAAACTTCATGCTTTTCTTCAATTTTTGGAAGCCATGAACCATATTTTTCCGCTCCAATAATTTTAGCCCTTGAAAGTTCAAGTGTCCAAGCCGTTTGAGCCACAACCAAGAGTCATTAGCCACCATTCGAAATGCTTTGTCATTTGAATGCTTGAATTTGAGAGGAAAGCATCTATTCTCTATTTTCACATTTGCTATGATTAAATTTTCAGGCTTTTTTATAACGAATAATGCAATAACCACCATTGAAAAATAGAGAATAACTATTTTCTAATAGCTGTCCAACACTTAGAAAATTTTGGTCTAAGTCCGGTACAAGCATGACATCTCGAATAAGTCTAGAGCCCTTCTTCGTTCGTACTCCAATTCTTTCTTTTCCCTTGACATTTACTACATCTCAATTTCCCAATCTCACTTTTGAGTTTGAATCTTCCATATCAACAAGGATTCCTTCATTTGAAGTCATGTGATTTGTGCATCCACTATCCAAGTACCATTGAGTTTCATTTGAGCAATTTGAACTTGAGAAACATGCTTCATTTATCGATTCCGGTACATTCAAAGAAGCATAAAACAAACTTGATTCATCCTCCTTCTCGGCTACACAATTGGCTTGTTGATTGTTCTTTGCTCTACAATCTTTTTGCATATATCCAAATCCTTTGCAATTGTAACATTGTGGCTTCCCTTTAAACCAATAATCATTTTCATCATGGCTACTTCTCTAGCAAATTTTGCACCTTTGTGATTGATTTTCTCCACTAAATCTCCTTTCAAAATTACTTCTACCTCTACCTCTTGGACTTCTTCCTCTTTCTCTTCCCCTACTATTTCTTCCATCTCTACTTGACATATCCATCCTCTGTTCATAATTTTGGGGCTGCCTTAAGTTGTTATTTGATCCAACATTTAGTTTAGATTGAAATGCACTCTCCAATGATTTTTAGGAACGTCGATTCAATCTTCGTTCAAATGATTTCAATGAACCCATCAACTCCTCAACTTCTAACTCCTCTAGATTTTTTGTTTCTTCAATCACCGCCACAAGAGGATCATATATTTCCGGCAAGCTAATCAAAATTTTTCCACCAGTTTTGTATTTGTAACATCCTCATCATATGACTTCATTTGATTCACAAGCTCATTAATTCTATCCAAAAATTCTTTAACACATTCATTGTCTTTCATTTTCATATTTTCAAAATCTCTTCTACGAAATTGAAGTTTAATGACTCTTACCTTCAAGTCTCCTTTGTATTCCTTCTTTAGAATCATCCATGCTTCATTTACTTTACTTGCCATCATGATTCTTGGAAAGACTGAATTAGCCACTGGTGCACTTGCATCCCTTTGCCTTGCTTCTTTAAATCTTCTTCTTAGCTGCTGTTAGGACTTCCTCATTTTCAGGTTCTTCAAAGCCATTCTCCATCATATCCCATAGATCCACAGCCATAACTGAAGTCTTCATCTTCACACACTAAAAATCATAGTTTTGGCCATCAAAAATTGGAACAAAGGACTGCTGTAAACTTTCACTTGAACCACTTATGCTTGCGATTTTAATTTTAGCAAAAAACCCTCCTTTTTTAAGCCTTGATATAGATTTTTTTTTTTTGTTACAGCAGAGAACGAACCAGGCCTGGAGAAGCTCTGATACCAATAATGTTGGTTGTTTATACAGCTTTGTGGACCTGTAATGTGTGGAAATGACAGCAAAAATGCACCGGCAGCAAGAAGGGAAGAAGCTAGACAGTAAACCAGTGATATAGGGGAAAAACAGAGGTGCTGAGAAAGTTTGGAAAGAAGGAAAAAACGTGAAACAGCAGAGGTGCAAATCTGATTTTTTTCAATTATAGTACAACAGCCTCTATTACATTATAAAATGTGAAATTTTAACCTACTACAATACATAAAATCAACCCTACACTTGTCTATTTTATAACCCTTGGATTAGACAAAATAAAGAAATACTTTTTTGACTTTCTAAACACATTACACATCAACATTCTCGGAAGTTTGTTTTGAATCACTTCATCAAATTGACAAAATACTATGACAACTATACAATGCAAAAATTTTATAGATGCAAAAATTTTATAGATAGTGCAATAAAATTATTGTTAAGTTTCCAATAAAAGAAAATAGCGTCCTCGAGAAAACTTATTTTCCTCTAGTCTTCATTATAGAAATAATCAATGGGAAAATATAGTAATATCAAGGGGCATTAAATTCCTCGTATTTAATACCCAAATATCACAAGATGTATATTTTTTCTTTCTTTAACTTACGGTGGTCTTTAATTTCATAGTTACCAATATCCAAATAGTGAATGGGTTCAAGGAAATGCAAGATATATGATTATAAGACATGTATGTCGTGTACCAAGAGAGTGCAGCCATCTTTCAATTTTTGTCATGCATTTGATTGAAAAAATGTTTTTTCCGTAAACTCGTATGTTTTTTCAACTAAAAGCACGAGACTCGGGCTTTATGCAATGGAGGAAACCACAGTAGGAGATCCCTCTTTGTTCAGTGACTTGATAAAGATCAATAACATTGTCCCACATTGACAATTTAGCGAAATGTTAATGTGTTTATAAGCCAACAAACCAGTAAATTTGGTGGCCGGTTAAGAAGCCCGACATATTCCACGTTCAAAAATAGCAACTTTTCATTTAATGTTGAAACTTTTGGGTTGCTGACAAAAGTATTCACTTGAAGGTAATCAACCATGAGTATTACCTTTTTTTTATTTCAAATACTTTTCAAATTTCCTTTCTTTCAGGTGTGGTTTTTCTCTGTGTAATTAACCATGGCAATTCATGAAAAACACATTAACATGAAAAGTAGAAATCTAATCTAAGGAAAGACTAAAATAATGGAGATAGTAAAAGTGGTTTATGGAATCTCAAAACTTATGATTCTGACTGGAGAAAGAGTAATCTTGTTCAAAGAAAAAAAAAGGAGAGAGAGAGAGAGAGAGGAAAAATTGAAACTTAAGTTTCATGTACAAGAAAAGCACGAAAATTCATACTGGACTACTGTTGAAAAGTATGAGCAGAATTGCAGACACTACGATGAGAACAAAGTTCTTCAATTCGGATTTATTTATTCAACTTCTTTTTTGAAAAACTAATGTTCTAGATTCATTCAATAAGTGATAGATTGCAAAACTCTATTTGTGGCATATTGTGACAACTGACACCCTTTCTCCATATTTTTCAAGGCATCACTTCACGGAAGTGATGATCTAGGGGAATATCAACCAGTTAGATAAATTTTATCATAATATTGGAATGAAAAGTCTAGACTATCCTAGCTTTGTCGAGTATGCTTACTGCCATATAATCTTTATAACGGAATCTTGACGCATGCTCAAATCGTAAATGGAAGCTACTGCACATTTAAATAATAGATATGAGATCAACAAATATAAAATGGCCATGGTTTAAGGCAGAAATTTTGATTATTAAAAATGACATGTATGGTTATATACCAGAAAGGCTAACTCACAAGTCATTTCTAGTATGCATAGGAATGCGAATTTGTTTCCTCAGTTAACTAGCATCAACAATCAGCCAATCAAAAACCAAAAACCAAAAACTAGGGCATCTTACAAAAGAAAGTATATCCGTCATGTTCAGCGTTGTCCCACATCGACTTTGTACAGAAGCATAAACGTATTTATAAGTAATTTTCAACCACTAACAGAAAGGTAGTCGGGTAAGGCGTCTGCCACGCTACTTTCGAGAGTACATCCACCTTCTGGAGTACCACGACAATTTTCATGAAAAATAATTGAAAAAAGTCCTTGAAAAAGCACAAAAACGGCGACTTACCTGACTACCTTTTGAGTAAATGCCGAAACTTTTTAAGCAACAACCATCATATCATACGAATTGCATTTTTAAAATCAAAGAATCATATTCTTTCCACATTAATTTCTTTTTCAGTATTTCATGAACGTGTATTATTTTCACCTAGCAATTATTATTTTTGGCAAACATAGTCCACCAAAGTATTATGAAGCTCAGAGAGGGAAAGGGCTGCAAAACCAAGAAACCACAATCTACAAACTGAACACTTTTTATTCACAAATACAAAAGGAAGCTAGCTAAATGTCACGGATCTCCTGATCGGCCCTTGAGGTTCCAGGGACCCCCAAGGCAGCCTACCCCACACATGCGATCGGAGAGTTTAGATATGCAACATAAGCACAACATAGGGATAGAAAGCATGCCATCTAAACCTGTTAAAGGGACATCGTCAGTGCACTTCCGAGAAATATAGCAATAAACCCACAATAAGCTATTTTGCCATACCACATGGGTAGGGGAGTTCTCTAGGTCCGTGACACACTCCCCCACTCAATCCGCTAACGTCCTCGTAGCAAACATGTGTTTCGCGTCTTCATGCATTGCATCCTCCCTTCAAGTTAGTGGGTTCAAAATTTTCTCCGCAACAGCGACATCATCCCCCTAGATGTACGGGTGTCCACAGTGCCCCCTGCAGCTCTTCCCACAGTACTCCTCATACATGTCGCCTTCAACACCACCTTTACCCTATGCCCCTGTCATTAGTTCCTCAGTGGACGGCTCCCATGGCCGCTGCATCACATGCATGTTGAAGTACAATCACAAATGCCCCTACTATAATCAATTTCCACCGCAATTCCTCGATCAACGCTTGTGCAAAGCAACATTCACGCAGTAGGCAAAATCGCTTACTGGATGCCCCCTAACATCCATCATCCTCGAAACTTTCCATCCTCGCTTCCCACTTACCGACTGATTTGTCTCATGTTGGAGGCAGCAAGATCTTCTCCGCAGGAACGTACGTTGCTAGCCTTGGATAACCAGTTGCAACATTCGGAGCGGACCGGCTCTGATACCACTTGTCACGGACCTCCCGTTCGGCCCTTGAGGTTCCAGGGACCCCCTAAGGCAGTCTACCCCATACATGCGATCGGCGAACTTAGATATGTAACATAAGCACAACATAGGGATAGAAAGCATGTCATCCAAACCTGTTAAAGGGACATCGTCAGTGCACTTCCAAGAAATATAGCAATAAACCCGCAATAAGCTATCTTGCCATACCACATGGGTAGGAGAGTTCTCTAGGTCCGTGACATACAGCTAGTATTAATGGACTCAATCAGGTCATTAAAGGATCATTTGAAATGATCCACCGATATATTGCATTGAGATAATATAGCTATTATATATTGGCTGTTAATAAAATGCACATAATTTAGTTGAGATAGTAAAAGATTAAAGAACAAAACGAACCAAAAATCTCATTCAATGCAAAAGCAGAGATTGTTCGACTGAGAGATGGCACTCTACATAAAAAAAACTAAATGTGGATGCATGAAGTATGACAAAGATTGAGACATTTACATTCAAAAGGAGCAATAAAGAATATTCTAGAAGTGAATTAAAAACCTAAAGCAAATTAACAGAGTAGTTGGCAAAATGAACTATTCGAGCAATTTTTTCTTTAATAATTGACGCATAGAAGTTACCGGATAATCTAAATAACTACAAAAATAGGAGAAATTATCAATCATATTCATCTTTAAAATTACACCTTGAATCTATCAGTCACATAAACCCAATATTAGAGTAGTTGGCATAATGAAGTATTCAAGCAATTTTTTTGCTTTATTAATTGAGACAGAAATTACCAGATAATCAAAATAATTAAAAATATAGAAGAAACTATCAATCATATTCATCTTTAGACTTACACGTTGAATATATTAGTCACATAAACCCAATATTTAGATTATGTTTAGCAAGTGTTATAAATGCTAAAAGTCAAACCATTTTTTATCCACATTTCTTTAAGACCTACAAGTAAAACTCATTTATTCACAACTCACTTCTACCAATTTATAAACACAATTATTAACTAATACTTTCCAAAAATATGCTTTGACACAAGCCAATGGATTGGCAAGCTCCCCTTCAAGTAAACTTTCACCGCATTCTTTGAGAAACCATATACAAAGCAATACACTGTGCATGGAGGAAAGTTTCCAGGCCATATTGGGGGAACTCTCTAAATATCCTTTCTCCTAAGATTGAATCAATTCATTAAATTGACAAAATACTATGAAAACTATAAAATGCGTATGTATAGTGCAACAAAAGTCATTTAAAGTTTGCAATTAAAGAAAATAGCATCCTTGAGAAAACTTATTTTCCTCTAGTCTTCATTGTAGAAATAATTGGTGAAAAATATAGTAATATCAAGGGTTCGAGTTCCTTGTATTTAATATCCATGTGTCACGAGTGTTGTAATATTTGGTTCATATAGAGTGAAACACATGTATACTGGAATAAATAAGTCGATGCCAAAGTGGAGTGAAGGGTGCAGGGCGAAGCGCATCAAATGAAGAAAAGTGAAATCACGGGATGTAGGTCTATTGCCGAACCACGTAAATATTGTGTTGTTTTTCTTTCTTGATTCCATATTGTTCATCACTATTTTTGCACAAAACACAACAGATATTTGAGCCAGATTGATGATGTCTAAGATTTCTTCTACAAAGTTTGATGTACTCAATTCCAAGAACTAGGAATTTCGAATCATGGTATAGAAGAATAACATATATGTTGGTGTAGTAAGGTATGGTGAAGGTGTTATACATAAAGAAACCAGAAGGCATGGATCACATAGATTGGGAGGAATAGGAAGCGAAGGATGTGGAAACTATCGGGCTTTGTCTGCCTAAAGACGTGATGTATCATATCATGGATGAAAAATCACTGGCTAAAATCCGGTTGAGGCTGGAGAGTCGTTATATGTCCAACTCATTCGTGAACAAACTTTGTCTTAAGCAGAAATTGTATGGCCTTAAGATGATGGAGAGCTCGGATCTGAGCCAATACGCTAACATGTTTAATCAAATTTTTAATTATGTGAAACGAGTTTATGTGAAGTTCAAAGATGAAGAGAAGGTATTGATGTTATTGAATTCCCTACCAATTTCCACTACGTATGAAAATTTGATTACAACTTTGATGTGGGAAAAATAAATAGTTAAGTTGGGGGAGATCACATGTGCCCTATTATGTTTTTATCAGAAGAATAAATCCAATGATGAGAGTCCTTTGGGTGAAGGGCTTTAGGTTAAAGGTAATCATGAACGTGGGAGAAACCAGTTTCAGAATAGATCAAGTAACATAAATCCAGAAAGAGGAACGACATGCTCATTGGCGACTTCCATAGCTGCAACCTTTGGGGGTTGGAAAAGGCCAGTTGTCGTGGAGCCCTAGAGGCAAGACTCTACAAAGAATGTGAGGTCTACAAGCAACTCCACCACTTTCAAGGCTTTTCAACGAACCAAGCTTGCTGTGAAGAAGAGAAATGATGAACTAGCTCCGAAAGCTCTTGCCATACTTCCTCCAGAGGTCCAAACTGCGACAACCACTCTCCACAAGTACTGGACGGAGATGTGGCAATCTTTCGTGGAGATCGCGACGTTGTGGACTTGTTTTTCAAAATGGTGAGCCAGGCGGGGAGGGCCTTTAGCTTAGCCATAGAGACTGAAGCCCTTTTTAAAAATCTAAAAATAGAGAGTTTGTCAACAAAGCCTCTCAGGCTGAAAAGTTGCCAACAAAGCCAAAGTGAAGCCTCTCAGGCTGAAATCCTGCCATCAAAGCCAAAGCAAATGTTGAAGGACTGAAGAAGAAATAAGCCGAGGAGTTTGTGAAGCTCACTTTTGCCTTGGCAGAAATTGAAAATTTGAAAAAGGAGGTTCACTTGTCTCATTGTGAAGTGGCCTCCGTAACGAAGTGAATAGAGACGTCCGACACCACCAAAGGCTGGCAACTGAGGCCTTGGAGAAGGCCAATAAAGAAAATGCTGCTCTGAAGCAGCAGGTGGGGAAGTTAAACTCCAAAATATCTGGCCTGACAGAAGAGGTAAAGACGAGAACGCAAGAAGCCCAATCTGCTTGGAATGACGCCTTAAAGCACTACATCGCGAACTTCCATATGATATAGGCATACCAAGTTTCATAAAATATTGACGGAGGTATGCTTACACAAAAATGTTGGAGTGGCTTAAGGTGAACATCTAGGGCATCAACACCTCTAAGTTAAGGTCAGAATTTCTTGAAGAAGGAAAACAAGAGCCTTAAACTCCTGCTCAAGGTAGCCAAGTGATCGAAATTGAAGATCAGGTCGTGGCTTCTGATGCAATTATTCCCTTTGTAGCTCCACCTCCCCCACCTATATAGATAGGTCTTTTTCTTTTTGTATTTCCTATGTAAATGACTTTGGTCGACAGTTGTAAATTTTTGTTAAATAAATAAAATTCTTTTTGCTCATACTTGTGTTATTTACTTTTGCACTTAATGCTTCTGCTTAAAATATTGAAATGCTTTTCAGTGTAGTTTGAACTACTTCTACTTCAATAATAATATCAAACTTGTAATTTTACATAAGGGTTAGAAGGTCATATACCTTTATAAGTTTGTGAACCTATGCACATCAAACGTCAATAATAACATCAACTTGCCGCTCTTAACCACTTCAAACTTTTGTTTAAGTCTTCGTTGGTAGTTCGATTGCCTTTCATTCTTTTCCTAAGCATGGGGCTGATTGATTCGTCCATGCTACGAGTGTAGATGTAGTCCATCTTAGGATCCGCTTCTCATCGAAGTGCCCACGCATCTCTCATTTGAATTTTGTCAATAGTAGGTGCTTCATAATTTTTTAATGGACTGGATTTAATTAAGAACAATTTTTACTTACCAAAATTAATAATTTTCCCGAGCACGAGGTTGAGCGGTCTGCCCATGCTGAGGGTTCCGTAATAACCTTTGTTGTTAAGGGCATGTGCTACACTTTACGAGTACAGATGTGGTCCATCTTAGGATCCATCTATTCGTCAAAGTGTCAACGCGTCTTCTCATAGGGATTAATGAAGAGGCTTTTCCTTTGAATTTTGTCAATATGAGGCATTTTATTATTTTTGATGAACCTTTTTTTATATAAAATTAAGAACAATTTTAACTTACTAGTATTAATAATTCTCCTAAGCATGAGGTTGAGCAGTTCACCCATACTGAGTCTTCTTTAACAACCTTTGTTGTTAAGGGCATGCGCCACACTTTGGGAGTGTAGATGTGGTCCATCTTAGGATCCAGCTCCTTGTCAAAGTGCTCACGTGTCTCTTCATATGAACAATTCGTCTATGCAGAGGCTTCTCCCAAGACTTTTGCCTCTCGGGAGGCATTTTTCATGTACAAAAAATTTGATAAAAGTCTATTTCATTAAATCAAGAACTATACAAACTAGATATTTACATTATTACTGGTAATATTTTCGTAGATGCTCAACATTCCATGGATGAAGCTGTACCTTTCCATCCATATTTTCAATTTTATAAATTTCAAGCTGAACCTCGTCTTTGATGCGATAGAGGTCCTCTCAGTTGGGACCAAGGGTTCATGTACCATGTTCTTTGGAAGATAAAAATACCCTGCGGAGCACCAACTCATTGAAGCGAAATGACTTTTTCTTTACTCTAGAATTGTAGCATCTAGTCATTTTCTGCTAATAAATAGCCAATTTCGCTTGAGAATCATCCATCCTTTCTTGAAGGAGGTCCATCTCACATATCCTTATTTCGTCATTGGATATTCTATTGAAATGAATTCGACGAGAAGATGGCAGACCTACTTCAACTGGGCTCATAGCCTCGGGCGCGTAAGCCATAGAGAAGCAAGTTTCTCATGTAGCAGTTTTGCTTGTAGTTCGAAGTGCCCAAAGGACTGGGGTAGTTCATCGACCCAGGCCCTTTTAGAAGCATCTAACTTTCTATTCAACGTGTACTTGATTGTTTTGTTAACAGCTTTCACCTGTCCATTTGCCTAAGGGTGATGTGGGGAGGAAAAGTGTTTCTTAATGCCCAATTCCTCACAAAAGTTTCTGACCATTGTCCGATACAATCGAATGGGGAATTCCAAACCTACAAATGATATTTTTCTAGAGGAATTTAGAAATATTGGCATCGGTAATTTTAGCAAGGGGTTCGGCCTCTACCCATTTGGTAAAATAATCTATGGCGATGATTGCAAAGCTGAAATTTTCCCTTTCTTTTGGAATGGGACCTATAAGGTCAATTTTCCATTTAGCAAATGACCAAGGGCTGGAAATAACTCTTAACTCTTGAGAAGGTTGCATCTGAATTGCTGCAAAGCGTTGACACTTATATCATCTCTTGACAAAATGTTGCGCATTCTTTTTCAAGGTGGGCCAATAATACCCTTACCTCAATACTTTTTGTACCATGGACCATCCTTATGTGTGATTGCCATACACTCCTTCATGAATTTCTCAGATTACTTAACTGGCTTGTTCTCCACCTAGTACCGGAGTAACGATAAGGAAAATCCACGTTTATATAGCACGTCTTCTTGGAAGACGAAGTGAACGGCTCGTCTTCTGAGCTTCTGTGCCTCCTCTTTTTCAGAGGGTAATGTGTGGCCTTGAGGAAAGATATAATTGGCTTCATTCATAATAGAGTACGCTCGACCCACATGATTTTTTGGCCAATGGCGGTGGCGGGTCTAGGAAGATGCTCTACTGGCACTACAGTGAGTAATTCAGAATTTTTACTGTTTGCCAGCTTTGAAAGGGGATCGACATGAGCATTCTCAGAGTGTAGGATTTACATAATCTCAAATCTTTCAAAAGCGGGGATGAACTCCATAACCAATTTCAAGTATGCGGTCATGGACTTATCTCTAGCTGAAAAATTGCCATGGACAGGCTCACTACAAGCTGGGACTTACTGCTAATTAGGAGCCTCTATGCCTGCATTTCCCTGGCTAGTATGAGGCTTGCGATGAGGGCCTCATATTCTGCTACATTATTAGTAGCTTTGAAGCTGAATCGTACAACACAAGTAAGCTTATGTCCTTTAAGACTAATAAGATCCACTCCTACTCCTAACCCGATGTCCCCTGATGATCCATCAACAAAAAGGTTCCATGTGGGAGGTTCGACGGGTTCCATCTCCTCTTCCATTTTTGGACTAAGGGTGAACTCTGCCACAAAATCTACTAGAGCATGTCACTTGATAGCAGCCATTGGCTTGAACACAATATCAAACACCCTGAGTTCCACAGCTCACTTCAATAACCTTCCTGAAGCATAGGCTTTTGCAGCACTTACTTTAGAAGGAAGTTAGTTAGCACATGTATCATATGAGCCTGGAAATATGGCCTCAATTTTTGAGAGACTATCAGCAAGAAAAGCACTAGATTCTCCATAACTAGATAGCGAGTCTCGGCTGTCATACATAATAAACTGGCAGCTAGTGATCATTTTCCTCTCTTATCAAGACTGAATTGATTGTCTCGGGGTTACTGCAAAATATAGCTGCAATAGTTCGTTGGGCTTTAGTTTGGAGAGGATGGGAGCCTGTCCCAAGTGCTTCTTCAGCTCTTTTAGGGCTGCCTTGCATTTCTCTATCTACTGGAAATTATTTCCTCATTTTAGAATATTAAAGAAAGGTATGCACTTGTCCGTTGTCTCAAAAATGAAGCGGTTCGGTCCAGCTACACAATTGGTAAGGTTCTGCACCTCTTTTGGATTCTGAGGTGACCTCACATCAATTAAAGCCTTGATCTTTTAAGGGTTGGCCTCAATGCCTCTTTGATTGATGATGTAGCCCAGGAACTTTCCAGAAGCAACCCCAAAAGCTCATTTTAAAGGATTGAGCCTCTTTTCATACCTCCTCAATATTTGAAACGTTTCACTGAGGTATTTGAAACATAATCCCTTGCCTCTAAACTCTTTACCAGCATGTGGTCCACATAAACCTTCATGATTTTCCCAATGAGGTCAGTGAACATTTTATTGACAAGTCGTTGGTAAGTGGCCCGGACATTTTTCAACCTGAAGGGTTGATCCATGTAGCAATAAAGACCCTTGTCTATTATGAAGGATGTGTGTTCTTCATCAGTTAAGAACAATGGGATATAATTGTACCCGAAATATATATATCCATGAAACTAAGAAGCTTATGCCCGGCAGTCAAATCCACGAGTAGGTCTATACGGGAAAGTGAAAAACTATCATTAGGGCAAGCTTGATTCAAGTTTGAGAAATCCACACAAACCTTCCACTTACGATTGTTCTTCTTGAACAACACTGGGTCAGAGACCCACTTTGGATATGCTAACTCCTAGATGAAAGGATTGATCAGCTTCTTAACTTCATCTTTTAGAGCTTCATACCTTTTCAGGTTGAGAGCTCTCTTCTTCTGCCTATGTACTGCGGCCTTTGGATCAATGTTCAAGCGGTGGCAACTGAACTTTGGGTCAATGCCGACCATGTCTCTGTGCTTCTAAGCGAAGACATCTAGATTTTTCAGCAAGAAGCTTTTCAACTTCTCTTTAGCTTCTATGGCGGATTTCTTCTAGCCTGTAGATATTTGGAGGGGTTCTGTTAGTCTACTGGGAAGCTCTCTAGTTCTTCCGTAGGGGCTATTTAAGGTTTACAATCAATAATGCGAGGTTCCAGCTCCTCCAAACTAGCTGCTTCTTCAATAGCTCTTTCTTCTGCATGGGTTATCTGTTCTTCATAGATAGCCTCTTCTTCAGAGGTACATATAACTCCAAAGATGGCCCTTTCTTCAGAGGCATCCATCATTTCAACGTATTCCCCTTGTTCCAGGACATCGTCCATGTCAATGTCTGTGTGGACCACATTAACACTTCTTGGTTCGACTTTCCTTAGGGAATTCGAGTAACATTCCCTCATACTTCTTTTATCACCTCTAACCGTTGCTATTCCATTCTCTATTGGGAATTTCATGCACATATGGTCAATGTACGTGACGACCCATAGTTCCTTTAGGGTTGGCCTCTCCAGCACTCTGTGATAACTGGAGCAATTATCTACTACCAAAAATTCCATAAAATGGCGAACGGTAATGGGTACGGTCCCCATCTATTACTAGAGTAATCTTAACTTTGGGATGATACTGTCGCCTATGAAGCCATACATGCGGAACTCATCAGGGTCATCTCGTAATTAACTTTTATCTTATTAAAAGTAGTCATAAAGATGATGTTGACAGAGCTCTCATTATCCACTATTATTCATTTTAGACTATTATGTGGGCGTCATAGTGTGGATAATACACACCTGCTACATCATCTTGGGTGAAGGGGATAGGTTGAACTTTCTTTTTAATAAAGGCTTGGTTGACTATAAAATTTGTCTGTGATAGGGGGTCCGTTGCTTCCTTGCCATAATTTCTCTAGGATTTTCTAGATTCTCCCCACAACGTATAGGTCTCCAAAATATGTATCAATCTCTCTGTTTAGCTCTTAGCCAGCATTTATTTCAGGCTTCTTCTTTGTTTTTGATCCTCCTTAGTTCGTTCTGCATTAGTGTCTTACCTCCTGGGAGCGTTGTTTCTATTGGGACGCATCAGCTCAACATTTTCAGGCTATTGGGTCTTCCTAGAAGGAGTATCCCTTTAAGTTCATCCTTTGATTGACACTCTAAGGGTGCCTCGCAATTTCTTTACAGCCTTCAGTGCTGTGGCTATAGAAGTGATGGTCTGTCTTGGTACGTTACGAAACCAGGGTTCACTTCCCCGTAGGTCAAAGTTGGCACTGTGTTTAATGTTATTGCGGTTAACACTTGTCCAGGGTTAATAGGGGTCGATTGCCCGACTTGATGGTCCATCAAATGTGAGGTTGGGCATCTTCCTTTTTGCATTTGAGGAAGGAAAATTCCTTGGTTAGCCCTGTTCCTGTAATCTCTCAATTCTCCATTTAGGATCTCAGGCCTTATCATTTATAGTAAAGCATTATAGCGGTAGGTTCTTTGTTCTGCACATCTTCCCAGAAGAGAGAGTTCATGTCTAATTTTCTCCATAGGGCTGTTAGAGCTTCCCTATTTGTCACTTGTACACAGTAAGTCATCTCATCGGTGAAGCTGGATAATAAACTTTCTACAGACTTACCCTAGTGCTGCCGTATATCTTGCAGGCATTGGAAGGTCATTCACTTTCTTCGCTTGTGATGAAGCGCTTAAGGAATGTCCTTTTGAAATCCAGTCAAATCCGGATGTTCCCTACTGGTAACCTAGTGTACCAGATTTCAGCTATTCCGCTTTGGGTTAACTAGAAGGCTCTACACTTCAAGCTATTAAGATGTGACGTATGATCACTTCTCCCATCATACTTGGGAATTTTGAGAAGTGTAAAGTAGTTTAGCAGGCGGGAATTCCTACTGGCTTGCGAAAATGGTGAATTATCATCATCATCATCAAGATCGTAAGACCTTTGTGGTTCATCAGAATCTTCATCTTTCCTAAATTGAGTCTCTGGGGGCAGATGGGAAGGTCCTACTTCACTTCTAGTCCCTGCTCATAAACAGGTTCGTCTCATCTTTCGAAATGATGAGTCTCTTGTTGGCTATCTCTAGGTACAGAAGGATGTGGAACTTACCTATATCTAGGCACCTCTGGGCTCAGCGTGTCGAAAATGCTTACGGACCTTTGAGGTAGGTCCTCTGGTCGGTAATTAGGGAAAAATTGAAATAGAGCCTCAGTAGGTCATTCAAAGACATAGTTGGTGGACATATCAACTTCAACCTTCTTTTCCTAGGGGCTTCCATTCTAGTGTGATGTTGATGTCAAGCCATTTGGCTTTAATCCTGCTCTTCTTCGTGGTAGCACCCTTGTGAAGGGTCGTGGAATACGTTTCCTGGGGCTGCATATAGAGGAACCGAGTATCCTCCTTGGCCTCGCATATGGCGGCCATTGTGACCACTTCTCTAGTGAGTCTTACTGCTATCCTGCCCCCGTCCTTTGACACGTCTCGCCTATACTATTGGTGAGGTCACGGGCGAGTTGTTGGGATGACATACGAGGGTTTTCTTTCTTCACTGTGTTTCATCATCCTTCGAGTTGTATTTTCTTCACTACTTGAACTCGTGTTAGTAAGTTCTTTCTTGACTAAACGCTCATTTTTCAAGGATCAAACTAATTTTGAATCAAACCATTTTTCTTGGAGTTTTCCAACGGTTCTTTCTTCAAGAACATCTCTTTTTCAAACCCTAGAAAATTCCATTTAATTTACTTCCAACTAGCTTCTTCCCATGAGATTTTCGTGGTTACAGAGTATGGTTTCCCACAAACGGCGCCAATCTATTAATCCCGAAAGATGTGACGTGATATAAATGTAAAATGCATATTTTTTTTTTCTTATTTTATGAGCTCGTATGTTTATTTTGTGCCAAAATATACTCATTACGTTCATATTTAAATTTAGGTGGCAATTCTATAGATATGGCGTAATTTGGAAGAACTAAGCTAAAAATGGCCAAAAGGAAAGAAAACGAAGTTTGCGGACAGAAATGAAAATACACAAAAGTTTTGTCAAACCGAAAGATGAAGATTTGAGAGTCAATTTGTTGAAAAAAGATGTTAAAGGGATGAAATATCGTCAAAGTATGATCACATATCAATTTCCAATCGAAAAGTTATATACAAGTTTTTAGCCTCATATTGAGACCCATTTTTGACATGAACATGGTAAATGATTGAATTGGAAGATGATATTTGAAGCAAGTTGTAGCCCTTTAAGTTAGTTTTCCAATGGATCTTAAATTGCCTTAATCAGATATCGAGAGAGAACGTCATGTCAAAAATACTTAGAACTATTCAGCTGCCGAAAATTAGGCGAGGCGCGCGCTTTCACCTATAGAAGAGGCGCGCGCCCTAGACCAAAAATGCCTCGTCTGTGGGTTCTTCCAAACCCCTCAAGGCACACGCCCTAAGTTGCACTAGGCACACGCCTCAAGGCTAAAAGGGGAAAAGATCCAATTTTCCTTATTTTTTTAAAATTACTTATGGAAATTTTTTTGGACACGTTTTTCTTGACCCGGAAGAAACCGGTATGCCTCCAACCTATTTTCTCTCTATTTTTCTTATATATATATCATGTGTAACTAACTCTTAGTACTTGATTGAAGGATACCAAAGCCTTGGAAAATATTATAACTGTGAGATCCACCTATTTTCATTATTTAATTTATATTTTCATTATTGAATATTCTTTTATGCATAATTTTATGATTGTCATACTTGATTGCTAAGAGATCTATTAGTTTTTCATATATTGCTATCTATAACTAAGCTAAATCTCAAAGCTGTATTTGTTTGAATCATTTAACTTGTGAAGCACTAGGATTTGATAATTTTCTGCGATAGATGTTATTGAATCTTAAGAAAAATGTTTAAATATATTGAATGCAACCGCTGTTGTTTGTATTATCTAGTTCATCGATTTCTCTATTGTTTGAAACTGTTATTAAATTGAATCTTTAGCGCTGGTCTGAGATTATTTGATAATTAGAGTTAATTAGAATGCTGGTTTCTGATTAACTAAAATTAAGGAGAAATATGAATTTATTCCAACGATGAATATTGTGAATGTGGATTGATTATTCTTTGTGGATTGATGAATGGTTATAAATCTCCAATAGTGGAAGTTGGCTTTGATCAAGACTCGTTTCATTGATTTAATACAACTCGTTAACTTACATTATTATTTGTTATAAAATTGATTTCGTTATAAATAAAACTTCCCCAATCGTTATACGAAACTTAAATTGTTGAATTGCACACTCTTCATGTGATCGACTCTTACTTCCATTACTACATTAGTTTTAGAGGTTTAAGAACTATTTTTAAGTGCCTACGATAGCACAACAAATTTTGGTATTGTCGTCGGGGAGTGGTGTAAATTTATTTTTGTGCTTCTTTAGTTGTTTATTTTATTTTTTAAAAAAATCATAATTTTTTAGGTTTTTAGGTATTTTATTGTTTTTATAAATTTTAGCATAGAATTTTATTTGTCTTTCTTAATATAACTTCCTCTTAATTTATTTTTCATTTATTCTTTTTGTTTATACCCGCAACTCATTCTTCTAATCAAAGTGATTTATAATACAATCCAGAAATTGAGAGAACTTTGAGCATGTTAAGGAGTAACATCCAACAAAATCTTGAAAAAAGCAATCTCAATCCCAACAATCCATTTGCAAGTGATTTTGAGTTTGAAAGAGAAGGAACCATAGCCAAAAATAGGACTTTGAAAGAGCTTGCAGCACCTACATTGAATCAACAACATTTATGCATAAATTTTCTTATTTTAGATGCTACTACCACATTTGAGCTTAAATCTGGACTAATACACCTTTTGCCCACTTTTCATGGTCTTCCAGGTGAAGATCCTCATAAACATCTAAAGGAGTTTCATGTGGTCTGCACGCGTATGAAACCTACGAGAATTACTGAAGAACAGATTAAGCTGAAAGCCTTTCCATTTTCTCTGAAGGATTCGGCTAAGGGTTGGCTCTATTATCTACCATCGGGAAGCATTACCACATGGGATGGAATGAAGAGGTTGTTCTTAGACAAATACTTTCTAGCTTCGAGGGCAGCAAATATTAGGAAAGAAATTTGTAGTGTCAGACAAGATCACAGGGAATCTCTACATGAGTATTGGGAGCTGTTCAAGAAATTGTGTGCAAGTTGTCCCCATCATCAGATCAGTGAGAAACTTCTCATTCAATACTTCCATGAAGGTTTTCAACCCACAGAAATGAGCATGATTGACGCTGCAAGTAGAGGAGCTTTGGTTGATAAAACTCCCGAAGGTGCGAGGAACTTAATTGCAAACATGGCAGCCAACTCTCAACAATTTGGCGCTAGATTTTATCCCCCTTCTAGACAAGTTAACGAGGTAAATATCTCATCCATTAAATAACAAATAGCAAATCTAACTACTCTTGTTCGTCAAATGGCGACAGGTAATGTGCAAACAGTGAAGGTTTGCGGAATTTGTTCAGCAGTGGGACATCCAACTGATGCATGTCCAACTCTTCAAGAAGAACCCACGGAACAAGTTAATGCAGCGGGTAGTTTCCCTGGACAACCACAGAGGAATTATGATCCTTTTTCGAAGACATAAAACCTAGGATAGAGGGATCTATCCCAATCTTAGCTATGGAAATTCGCAATCAAATCAACATGTTGCTCAAAATCTCCCAAACTTTCAACAATATAGGCAGTCATACCCACCTAGACAACAACAGGGCCAATCTTCTAACTTTGAAATGTCTTTAGAAGATATTGTTAAATCTCTTGCAACTAACACTTTACATTTTCAATAGGAGACCAAGGCTAGCATTAAATGTTTGGAGAATCAAATGGGTCAAATGGTTAGCGCGGTCAGTCGGCTGGAATCACAAAGGTCAGGAAAGCTACCCTCTCAAATAGTAGTAAATCCAAGAGAGAACGCGAGTACAATTATATTGAGGAATGGCAAGGAAGTGGAAACCCCAGTAAATGAAGTTCCTACATCGTTAGAACAAGACAAGGAGAAAGACATGGACATCACTGTGGAAAAGAGTAACTTAACTAAGGATGACACTAAAACGTAAGTTTCCTCCACTATCTGATTATAAACCATTAGCCCCATTCCCTCAGCCTTTGATAGAATCTAGGAAAAATTATCCAAATAGGGAGCTTTATAAACATTTTCGAAAATGTGAGGTAAACATCCCCTTGTTCGATGCTATTAAGAAAATACCCTATTATGCTAAATTTTTAAAAGAATTATGTACTATTAAAAGAAAGCAAAAACTGAAGGGGTGTGAAAATGTGAAATTTGGAGAAAACATATCTGCAGTCATTCAAAGAAAACTTCCTACAAAATGCAAAGACCCATGTATGTTTACTATCCCTTGCATGATAGGTAACACCGGATTTGAGAAAGCCATGTTATACTTAGCAACTTCTACAAATGTCATGCCATATTCCATTTATGCTTCTTTGAAACTTGGCCCCTTAACTAAAACTGGTGTGGTAATTCAATTAGCTGATAGATCAAATGCATACCTAAAAGTTGTGATTGAGGATGTCCTTATACAAGTTAATGACTTGATTTCCTGCAAACTTTTATGTACTTGATATAGAAAATAGTGATCAAACTAGCCCTATCTTGTTAGGAAGACTACTCTTAAAAACATCCAAAACTAAAATTGTTATTCATAGTGGTACATTGACCATGAAATTTGATGGTGAGGTAATTAAATTTAATATCCATGATGCCATGAAATTTCATGTTGATGATAATGTTGTGTATTCTATCGATGTAATTGATGATTTAGCACGTGATGTTTTTGAACTTGATGGGAAGGATGAATTAGGAGGTTGCTATTTGCAAGAATATAGAGAAAGAGTATGATGAATTAACTTTGAATCCCAGCTTGCGAGAAGTTGTTGATATGTTGAACACTCCTCCAAAGTTACAACAAGCAGGTAAGGGTTTATATGTTGATTTGTCTGTTTCTAATGAAAATACTCTACTTTCTGTTGTGCAGACCCCAGTTCTGGATTTGAAACCTCTTCCTACTCACCTTAAGTATGTATTTTTTGGAGATGACAAAACATTATCAGTGATTATTTTCAATGAACTGACTACATTGCAAGAAGAAAAATTGGTGGAGGTCCTCAAGGAGTATCGAACGGCCATTGTTTGGACAATCCCAGACATCAAGGAAATCAGTCCATCAACTTGCATGCATCGCATTTTTCTTGAAGAAAGAGAAAAGCCTTCTCGTTAACCTTAACGAAGATTGAATCCGTCCATGATGGACATAGTGAAGAAAGAGGTTCTCAAACTTTTGGAAGTTGGCATTATTTATCCTATCTCGGATAGCAGTTGGGTCAGTCCAGTTCAAGTGATTCCTAAGAATATGGGGATAACTCTGGTGAAGAATCATAACGATGAATTGGTTACCACCCGTGTTCAAAATGGGTAGAGGGTTAGTATAGACTATAAGAAATTAAATGCTGCAACCCTAAAAGATCACTTTCCTTTACCATTTATTGATCAAATGCTTGAAAGGTTAGCAGATCATTCTTACTATTGTTTTCTTAATGGCTATTCAGGTTATTTCCAGATTGCAATTGCCCCAAAAGATCAAGAAAAGACAACATTCACATGTCTATTTAGAACATTTGCATACTGACGCATACCCTTTGGTCTTTGTAATGCTCCATCTACTTTTTAACGGTGTATGGTAAGCATATTTTCAAATTATGTTGAGCATATCATAGAGGTCTTTATGGATGATTTTACAGTCTATGGGGATTCATTTGATAACTATTTGCATAACCTTGAGTCAATCCTTAAAGGATGCATGGAAACTAATCTTGTTTTGAATTCTGAAAAGTGACACTTTATGGTAGAACAAGGTATAGTTCTAGGACATGTTATCTCATCTAAGGGCATTGAAGTAGATAAAGCTAAAATTGACATTATTCAATTCCTACCTTACCCTGCTAGTGTGCAGGAGGTTCGCTCTTTTCTTGGACATGCAGGTTTTTATCGCAGGTTTATCAAAGACTTCTCCAAAATTGCACTACCCCTATGTAAATCCAATGGAGAACACAAGTGCAATTATATTAAGGAATGACAAGGATATGGAAACCCCAGGAAATGAAGTTCCTGTATCGTTAAAACAAGACAAGGAGAAAGACATGGACATCACTATGGAAAAGAGTAACCCAACTAAGGATGATACACCAAAACGTAAGTTTCCTCTACTATCAGATTATAAACCAGTAGCCTCATTCCCTCAGATTTTGAAAGAATCTAGGAAAATGATCCAAATAGGGAGCTTTATGAAACTTTTCGAAAAGGTGAGGTAAACATCCCCTTGTTAGATGTTATTAAGCAAATACCCCGTTATGCTAAATTTTTAAAAGAATTGTGTACTATTAAGAGAAAGTAGAAACTGAAGGGGTGTGAAAATGTGAAAGTTGGAGAAAATGTATATGTAGTCATTCAAAGGAAACTTCCTAAAAAATGCAAAGACCCAAGTATGTTTACTATCCCTTGCATGATAGGTAACATCGGATTTGAGAGAGCCATGTTAGACTTAGGAATTTCTATAAATGTCATGCCATATTCTATTTATGCTTCTTTGAAACTAAGTCCCTTAACTAAAACTAGTATGGTAATTCAATTAGCTGATAAATCAAATGTCTACCCAAAGGGTGTGGTTGAGGATGTCCTTGTAAAAGCACTTTTATGTGCTTGATATGAAAACTGGCTTTCAAAACTACCATGAGCTCTCCTCTCACGCCTATTTCTAGAGGAAGGGATTTGAGGCGTTTCGTAATAAACAGGTATGTCTCGTCTTTCGAAATGAAGAGCTCTTGTTGCCTATCTATAGGCACAGGAGGAGATAGAGCTTGCCTATGTCTAGGTACCCCTGGGCTTAGAATGTCTAAAATTTATGGACCTTTGAGGCAGGTCTTCTGGTTGATAATTCGGGGAAAATTGAATAGAGCCTCATTAGGTCATTCTGAGGCATAGTTGGTGGATGTATTAACTTTAATCTCCATTTCCTGTGGACTTCCATTCTAGTGTGATGTTGGTATCAAGCCATTTGGCTTTATACCTCATCTTCTTCATGGTAGCAACCTTGTGAAGGGTCGTGGAATACGTTTCCTAGGGCGACATATGGAGGAACCAAGTATCCTCCTTGGCCTCGCATATTGGCTACCATTGTGGCCACTTCTCTAGTGAGTCTTACTGTTATCCTACCTCCTTCCTTTGATACTGTTAGTAAAGTCGCGGGCGAGCTGTTGGGATGGCATACGAGGGTTTTCTTTCTTTAGGGTGTTTCATCATCCTTCGAGTTGTATTTTCTTCACTACTTGAACTCGTGTTAGTAAGCTCTTTCTTGACTAAATGCTCATTTTTCAAGGATCAAACTAACTTTGAATCAAATGATTTTTCTTCGAGTTTTTCAACGGTTCTTTCTTCAAGAACACCTCTTTTTCAAAGCCTAGAAAATTCCATTTAATTTACTTCCAACTAGCTTCTTCCCATGAGACTTTCATGGTTAAAGTTTATGATTTCCCACAAATGACGTCAATCTGTTAACCCCGAAAGATGTGACGCTTGCATGGACAATAGATGTCAAGCCCACTCACATCAACTTAAGAAAATTTTGATGCATTCTGACCAGAATACCGATAAGAAATGGGATGAACGTGGATGCATGAGATGCTTTACGGTGTAAGACAAAAGTGTTCAAACACCGGTGGGTAGAACAAAGGTGAATGCACTAACAAAAATCACCAATCAAAGACCAAAGTAAACCAATTAAAGATCAAACTAATATATATGGAAAGAAAGCAAGATGATATGTATAAAGTATTCAAGTCCATTTGAATTATCAAGGATCAAGAGCTCAAAATTCCAAGACTCCAACCATTTTCCAGTTACAAAGAGGGTCTATTTATAGTGCTTAGGCCGATGTGGTGTCCATTAGATCAGAACCACGTGGCATTGTTTCCTTGACTAAGACTTCACATTACTGTCTATCATATAATAAATACACTGACAACGAGTCAGTCTCCCTATACATTAGGTTGACACACCTGATATTTTTACAAACGTTACATCAATCATTCCTAAAAATTAACTACAAATCTTAAAAAATACAGTTTCAGCTTTATGAATTTCGAGTGAACCAAAGGTCTCTCTTGGAGGAGGCTTTGTATTAGTCCTCTGCATGAAGAGCTTCATATTCTTCCCTTTCTTTATGTAGCTCTTTAGACTCACACATTTTATCCGTTTAGACAGTGTTGTGGCATAAGAGCTTCGGCCATTCATATGATTTCTTTACATTTGACCTGGTAGGTCTTTGTTGACTTTCCTACCTAAGTGGATTGCTACGTGGCACTTTGATTTGAGCCTCGGTGGCGAGGCGCAACAATAGTCTCCCAAGTCTAGGCATAATTATTTATGTAATGCGTGGACTTGCATATATGAAAAAAAAAATTGTGGGAGATGGTTCTTACCATACCACTGAAGCTATACACATATGGCTTCCATATTTATTAGGAAGGAAACTCTTCATTCAAACTAATGAACATAGTCTCAAGTATTTCTTGGAACAATGCGTAACCACACACGAGTAGTCAAAATGGGTAACAAAGCTCCTGGGAAATGATTATGAAATTATTTATCGATCTAGACTTACAAATTCAACTGTAGATGCATCATCATGCAAAGTAAGCAGCCCAATTCTTACTAACATTTTTATTCCATAGGTTGACATTTGGGAAGAAATCAAAAGAGCAGCTGTTGGAGATCCTTATATGGAGACTGTATGCCAACTATCCACTAAAAATCCAGTCGGTCTCTACATCGCGCAATGGGTTAGTTTCCTTCAAAGGAAAGTTGTGGATCCCAACAAGCCTAGCCTTCACAAGAACCTTCTGCACGAAGTCCAGACACAAAGCTGGGGGACTTTTCGGGTGTGCTTTGAACATTCAATAAATTGGCGCAACAATTTTATTGACCTTCCATTTAAAAAACAGTCCAAAATATGTTAAGAATTGCTAAACGTGCAAATGCGTGAAGACAAGAACACTGACACGGTTGGACTACTTTAACCATTACCCATTCCTTGCCAAGTTTGGGACGACGTAACTTGGGACTTCATTGAAGTGCTGCCAAGGTAGAACAACAAGGACGCTATTTTTTTTATCATTGACAGGTTAAGTAAGAATGCACATTTCATCTCTTTGTGCCATCCTTTCACGGCAAAAACAGTTGCGGAGAAATTTGTTGAAACGTTGTCAAGCTCCACAGCATGCCAAAATCAATCGAATACAATCTTCACCAACAAATACTGGCAGGAATTTTTCACCATGTCATGAACCACAATTAAGCTTAGCTCAGTTTACCACCCACAAATCGATGGCCAAACTGACGTTATCAACCAATGTGTAGAACAATACTTGCTAAGATTTATTCACCAATGGCCATGAAAATGGAGTGAGCACTTGCTATGGGTAGAATTTTGGTATAATGATAAGTGCATTTTTGTGCACTTATTTGGAGCCATTTTACTAAGCTTTTATGTCAATTTATTATTGCATTTTACTTAACTTACGTTATTTTTATCTTATTACAGTTTGGACCTGTTTCGAAACAATTGGAAAAGAAAGAAGGATAAATAAGCTAATTGATGGAATTTTAGGGACCAACATGCATTTGGGGAAAAGTTGAAGCATTATAATTGATGTAATTTGATGAGGAGGATCAAGATGGATGAAAAAATGAAGAAAACGACGGAAAAGAAAAGTGACGAAAATTTAGCCTGGGCAACCTCCTATCCATTTTGCCTGGACGGCCACCCTAACCAAAAATTATCAACAGAAGCAAAACTTTTAGCCTGGGTGACCGCCCCATTTTGTACTGGGCGCTTGCCCAGGCCATTTCGGGAAAAAAATTCTGGTTTCCTAATTCGACTACAACTCTTATGGAAACGAATCTTTGGGTATATTTTAAAACCCTAGGGCCATCTAAAAGGGGGGGGAGACATTACAACAAAGAGAGAACCCTAGAATACATCAAGAAGAAGATTTTGGGGCAAGGATTTCACATCAAATCTACAAGAATTCTTAGATTTGAAGCAAAATTGTGATTTTGGTGATGTTTTCTCTTTAATTTTGTATTTTCTTAGTTTCTCCATGTTAGGCTAGATCTATTTGTGCTAGGAGATTGATGAACTTTGCTATGTAACCTTGGATTTTAGTTTTACAATTATTGTCAATTAAAACATGTTTTGAGGTTTGAATGACTTTATTCACTTATTTTTTTCCACAATTATTATACATGTGATTGTGTAAGTGTAGTGGTTTATTTCATACATTCGAGAGAAGGGGAATATACTTGACAAGGTATTAGTCATCATAAGGTCAGATAGGGAATAGAGATATACCTCTATGCTTTGCATAAATCTTTAAGTGATCATAAAATACGTGCATTCTTGTGAATTTACTTTCGTCATAGAGATATAGTCGGGTGGTTTACATGAATAGGTCTAGCAATTCTCGAGAGAGATTGTTGGATAGGTTAGGATCATTGATTTTTCAAAATGTCAAGCATGTTGTCAATGTCATAGAGCTAGATTCCAAGGCGAACATTGAAAGGGGATTCGTGATCTTAGTACTCATTTGTTATTCATAAGAAACATTCACTTTGCATTCGAACTTTTAATTGCATTTAGTTAGTTGGTAAAATTTAGTTAAGTTGCTTAGATAATCTTTGTTTCGTTACAAATCTTTATAATCATCTCGAAAAATCTATAGATTCGGTTAAGGTTTTGGTAGTTAGAATCAAATGAATTCAATTTCTGTGGGAACGTTATTCGGAATTCTCAATTCCACTCTATTACTTATTACGAACCGTACACTTGCGGTGAATTAAAAAGAACAATTATTTTTTGTGAACCCCCAAACTAAAAGCCTTTGTTCGTCCTCGAACATATAACACTACATACCATGCTTCAATAGGAATGACTCCATTTCAGGCTCTATATGGCGGTTGCTCCCTGCTATTCCAGCATATCTGGATGGACTTTCACCAGTACATGAAGTCGACTACCAACTTTTAAATACATATGAGCTGTTACAAAAATTAAAAACTAATATGTAGGTGGTAATCAATCGGATGAAGCAAGTAGCTAATGGAAAACGTCGATTAGAATAAGGCGATATGGTTTTTCTGAAGCTCCACCCTTACCGTCAACGAACAGTTTTTAAACTAGCTCATCAAAAACTTGCAAACCGTTATTATAGGCCATATTCGATCCTAAACAGAAAAAAAATGGCCCTATGCATTGTTTAAAAAGTACGTTGGTGACTCCACGGAGGAAAGCAAAGAATTTCCACCGGAAACAATACATAAATAAGGTATTTAAGTGTCACCATTTCAAAATTAAGGATAGAGGTTTTAAATTTCAAAAATTAGGTTTTCATTAAAATTTATTTATAATTTAATTAATTAATTATATATTTTATTAATAAATATATAAATGTCACAAATCTATGCAATTTGGTCACAATTCAAAAATTTTAAAGTCACAATTCAAAAATTTTATAGGTCAGAGTTCATTCATCGGTCACAAATTAAAAATTTAAAAGTTACAATTTGTTCATCGATCACAAATCACAAAATTTATAAGTCACACAACTTATTTTATGGTCACAAAACATGAAATTATAGATCACGGATTACTTTTATTGGTCACAACTCGATTATAACTTAATAAAATGTGAGTCACAGTCACAATTTTTAGGTTACACATTATTAATTTGTCAAAAATTAAACAATTATTGGTTACAATCAACCAAATAATTGGTCACAGACACGTCCATCTCATCCCACCCACGACCATCGTCACAACACCGCACATAAAACCGCCGTCAAACATCACCACTATACCGCAAAGCAGACCTCCACCTCCACATCCACCGCACCACTAATGACCTCTGTTCCCACCACTGCCAAAACATCATAGAACACAGAGATTAGCACACATACCTACAGATCTCCCACCTCCACCACCCGCAACCACACAAACAACCATCACCACCACCAGTCGCAAACGCCACCACCGCTAAAATAACACAGAACACACAAATCACACACAAACACGTAGATTAGCATACACACAACATATGTAAGGGAAAACCCGACACCATCGCCATACCATCGCACCAGAACAATGAATCTGCACCGACGATGCTACTGAACAAATCGCGAAGAACAGCGATGAGTGCTGCGGCTCGAGGCAGATGCAGATTGTTGATGAGGACAAAGGAGGACAGATCTGTGAAGGAGTTTCTGTCGACGAGGCAAAGAAAAATGGCGATAGAATGGGGGTGATTGGCGGTGGAGAGACGAAGAGGAGATGAGGCAGAGAGAGCGACGGTGAGAATAGAGAAGGTAGAGGAAAAATTGGGTATGAAAAATGTATAATTAATAATTAAAATCTTTAATTAAAACCCGATTTTTGTATTATGAAACTAGATATCTTATTTATGAAAATGGTATTTTAAAACCGGTGTAAGTGTAATTTTCTCCTTCATTAATTGTTAATGTTTTCATTAATTTTTAATTAACGTACACTATACATCCAAATCAGATTACATCCAGCCCCAACCAAGCTCTAACCCACTCATCCATCCATCACCACCTTTGGCAACATTAAATACTCTCGGACCCATGTGACTCCATCTATCTCATACCCATGGGTCAAGAAGGCGATAGAAGTCTTCGTGAAACAAAGGGGATGAAGGGGAAGTGTACTACGATTGACGGATGTTCAATGAAAAAGAAAAATCTTGCTTCAAAGGCTTACAAACCTAAGAGTAAGCTCAATTTTCTTGGTTGTAAATCTATATATGTCTTTAATTTGAATCTCGCTTAGAATTGCTTCAAAGTTCATTTGTTGTTTTCTTGGTTTGGTTACTGGCTTACTAGTAGTGTGCTTCCCTTGGAATTTTGAACCCGTGGTAATTTTGAAAGCCAAATGCTCAAATCTTTTCGATTGTTCTTGGTGTAACTGCCCTGTCATTTTCTACTTCATGTAATTTTTCAAGTAAGTCTTGTTTAGCATTGAAAACATTGTAATCCATTGTTTGTCATAAAATGTCAATTGGAATAGTTTACATTTATAGGGATGTAATAAAGAGCTATTGTGAAGTAGAAATGAGTTTTGTGGTTTGGATCTCGGGAATTGAATCTTAGGGTGTTTTGAAGATTAATTTGTATGTTATATGACAAATGCTATTCATCCCCACTGGGGATGTATCCCCAGTCTATGTGGCGTTAACGTGGAATTAAATAATAGGTGAAATTAAATCACCTATCTTTTAACCAATCATTTACATCCACATAGACTGGGGATTAATAGCATTTTTCATGTTATATTGTTCTCTTTGTTTTTACATTTTCTCATGTTGTTTTTAGATTCTTCTTCCTGTGGGGGGTTTTATGTATTGCTATTTCCATCGTATTTATATCTTTTTAATAGTGATTTTAGTTGAAAAAACATTCTAAATGTGTAGGAACGGAAATATCGAAAAATTATGTTACTCTTCTTACTATTGTGGAAAAATATTTGATTTGACATTATCTTCGTTGAAGGTGTATTTTCTTGCTAAATATTATGCCCTTTCTTTTTGAGTTTCTTTTGTGTATGGTGTAATTTGATGTCATTACTTGGAAGAATTGTGATCAGTCCATTAGTAAAGACAAGACCTAAAATTTGACGTGAAATCTCATATATACATCGTTATATCTATTTTGTTTATAAATTTGTAGTGATGTGAAATTATAACTAATTTAATTTTATTTCGGACGAGTTCTTTTACTCTACTAGTTCCATTGAGTTCCTAGTATAAACGTTTGATAGTTTTAATCATATATAGTTTCATAAGTTTTTTTTTTTGTTTTGGCCAATTTGTTCGTCAAATAAATTGTTGCATTCTCGAAAATGGCGTTAAGAGGTTTTCGTTATGTTGAAGGCTAGCAACTTGATAACTGACGTGTTTAAGATGCTTTCGGAAATAATTTCTAGCATGCAATTATTTAAGGAGATCGTCAATTATAACGGGTGTTCAAAATTATGTCACTTTTTCTAGTTTTGTTACTTTTTTGAGTTTTTGTGACTTTTTTGAATTTTTGTCGCTAAATATTTTCTAAATCCAAATTTATATGTTTGTTAATAGAAATAAAATATAATCACAAAGAGACAATAAGCAGAAAAAATCAACCATCAACTTTATCTGTTCTAAGGTTTTGATGATATCTGTTAATGCTTTT
This sequence comes from Fraxinus americana, assembly GCA_035079005.1. NCBI lineage: Eukaryota > Viridiplantae > Streptophyta > Magnoliopsida > Lamiales > Oleaceae > Fraxinus > Fraxinus americana. The sequence goes on along the minus strand of JAVHZT010000087.1, from coordinate 152,914 downwards.
TTTATTGTCTTTTTTTTTTTTTTTAGTTTTTGTCACTTTTTTGAATTTTTGTCATTTTTTGATTGTTTGTTACATTTTTTGGTCACTTTTTTTTTTGGAGTGACATACATTTAATAAAAAAAATGTTTTCATTTGTATTGTCACTTCTTAGAATTTTTGTCACTTTTTATGAATTTCTGTCACTTTTTTTTTTTAATGTTTGTCCCTTGTTCAATTACTTCCTTGAAATTTATGTCACTTTTTTTAGTGATAAACATCACTTTTTAATAAAAAGTGACATCGTCTCACCTTTTTAGTGACACTTAATTTTACACAATATTTTTTATTTCTAAAATATTTTTCAATGATTTTTCAAAAACTCCTAATTTTAAGAGTATTTTTGTGAATTGCCCTTTATTTTAGGTGTGCATATCGATTAATATAGGATACATATTTATGTTGGCTATAAGAAGACAATTAGAATAGAATGCAAGTTACATCTAGAGATGGAGGTAATTGTATTGGAACATTGGATACTCCAATGCATTGTCTTTTAGAAACTAATCAACTAATCTCCATTTTAGCCAAAAAATTATGTGCATGATCAGCTACACTTTTAACCGTGCATCTTTATTTGCATAGTAGGTGTACACTGTTATATGCATGATTGTGATAGAGACCAAATCTCTCATTTACAAATTAAATTTATATTGACAATTTAATATAATGTGGTTTTCTAATCTTATAGTGAAAAATCAACTTCCCTCAATGATGTCAATTTATTGAGTCACTTAAGGCTAGAGTTGTGCAAAGACAAAGACAGATCTGTCAAATCGAACGACTAAATCAACCCAAACTCACAATTTTTAAGTTCAATTGGGTTAGTTTCGATTTGAAAAATCAAATTTGAGGGTCGGGTTGAGTTGGGTCTCGGGTTATAAATCAAAATCCAACCCAATAAATTAAAAAAATTAATACCTAAAATGGAAGAAATTAAAAATGTTGCAAAAGATCTTCGGCAACGTTTCTTGAACATTAAAAGGCTATTTTTGTTGTAGTGCGACCAACTCAACCCAAACTGACGATTTTTAAGTTCAATTGTTTTGGATTCGATTTGAAAAATCAAATTTGAGGTCGGTTGAGCTGGGTCTCGGGTTATAAATTAAAACCTAACCCAATAAATTTTTAAAAAAAATTAATACCTAAAATTAAAAATTTTAAATAACACAATAGTGGAGATTTAAGGACTTAGAATGTAAAAATTTCCATTTTTTTTTTTTTACCTTGGTTGATTATCATGAATACTATGTACAAATGCAAGGTTATTTGGGGATAAACTATAAATTAAGGATATGATAATGATATAATGGATTTCCAAAAAAAAAAATTAAAAAGAAAATGCTCCAAATTTCAAACTTACTCATACATTATTTTTTGGAAAGAATTCCTTAAATATGTTAAAAATATTAGAGTTTTTCAAGTGATGTCAAACTTTAAAAAAGTATCCAATTTTTTTTATAAAATAATCGGATCCAATTTGAATTGAACCCAATCCCAAACCGACCAATCCAACTGAAATCGATCCATACCTGATCAATTTAGGTTGGGTTGGGTTTCAATGATTAATGGGTTTGATTTGATTTCTCGTCAAACCAAACATATTGGAATGGGTTGGGTTTGGGTTGGACCAAAATTCAAATAATCCAATCCAAACCCATCCCTACTTAAGGCTACTCGATTATGGATATGTTCATCACTATAAAGCATTTGATATTTTAAACAATGAGATGGACTTAACTAAAATTTTACCTTTTGTTACTACTTAATGAAATTTTCGGAGAACAAATAAGTAAACACATAAGTTGTGTGTGACAAAGAAATTGTCTACTTCGTGATCTAGAAATTACATAAAGTTGCAATTAACAAAATGTTCTATTATGCTTTGTTCAGTCACTCAAGGTCTAAATAAAATAAAAGGGATCTTAGCCAACTAAGAATCTAATTGAATTCCATTACCCTCGTAGGCGAGCAAATCATTGTAGAACTCTTTTGGAACTGGACTGAAGCCACATCTTTAAACGAGACGTACAAAACAACCACTGTTGTGGAAGGTTCCAAAGCCTTAGGGAAGAAAGAAGCTTCTATTAGGCTATCTAGCTAAAAATGGCTGTCCTGCATTGGTTTTATGTACGAGGAAATTACACCCATACCTACTTTGCAACAATTAGGTACAAGGTTTTTTTCATTCAAAATTCATGTATCCCACCCATCCACTTGATTTCCATGCACAAACCCTAATTTCTTTTCACACTATGTAATAGAAATTGAGCTCCAAGTCCTCGCCCCCCACACCAACCTGCAAAGATGACCGTTGACTGAGGCATCACCCTCTCCCGCTGGCGACAACGACTACAATGCAATGTGCGGCGGTACGGCCGCTTTGCAGCGACCACGCGAAGCTGCGCATTGCACAGTGGTGATAGGCGTTGTTGTGCATTGAAGTGGTGGCGTCACTGCTGCTTCCTGCGATCTGCTACAATAGGGGCTGCTACTTTCGATCTGTTCAACAAGGGCTGCTTCCTACAATCTGCAGTGCGCGATTTGTGGTATGAAGTAAACAAGCCAAGTCTTCACAGGTAATGAAGAAGAGATATGTGGACTGTGTGTTGGTGTTGGTGGTGGTAGTGGTGGCGGCGGCTGTGTGATCGTGGTGGCAGGGCAGAATCTTTGGTTTGTACGTGTGTGTAGTTGGTTGTGTTGGGAATTTACTTAACATGCCAGCGGAAAATTAATCATTTTTCAATTCCCACCACGGATCTACTTTGTGCTTAGATAGAAACTGTGTTTAGAATAATACCTTTGATGAATTCTGCCAACTCTTTTGCTGATTCTCGAACTCGAATGATCACGATTTGCAATCCAAACTGTCCAATTGTCCAGCCTCTAATGGTAATCCACACGGAGAACAAGAATGACGACTAAAATTTTCTTTTTTTGTGCTAACAAGAATAATGAATTATTCCATACAGTTTTCAAACCCTAGCAGCCTATTAATATAAGTCCAAGCGAGTTTGGCCTGTCTCTTAAACTTGATCCGATCCAATATTTAATTAATCAAATTAATTAAATCTGGTATTTGAATTAATTAATCCAATTAATTAATTAAAGCCTATTAATAAGCAACTCAATTAATTAATTATCCAACACTTGTCAATTAATTAATTGGTAAATCTCATTCTTCTGATTCTCTTTTGTATGTGACTCATTAGGTTCCCGATTACGATGCCTAATGACGTGAATTATTATTTTGATCTAATCGAAATCGATAAATTAAAACGCTCCTTTTAATTTATCAAAAATCCACATTTGTCGTCTCAGATTGACATATAGCAATGGTCAAGACAATACATGTGACAAAAAATGTCATGTGGTGCAACAAAATCAAACATGTTCGTTTACCGTGAAACTATAATCCTTTCGTCAATGTGATCCGACCAATATGAGATATGGATATGTGTCAATATCAATTATCGATCATATATTTTATCTCACTGTTAAGTCAATGTAAGTCAAACACTCATTTTCGACTTATAAGTCCACCTTGACCAAGGATTTCATTATCAACTTAACTAGATAAAATATAGATCATAATCTCTTACTATCTAAGAGTGACGAATCCTCTATCGATCATTTACAACATTCATATGATTCTTGACATACCTGAACGATATTGTATTAGTGACCCTTGATAGAGCAACATCCAACACCACCAAAGTATGACTGTCCTCATATAAGGTACTATGATGACCTCAGGTCAAAGGACCAATTCCACTACCGAACGTTAGAGATTAACCACTAACACTCAAATAATTATCCATGTGGAATCTTTCAGCGGATTTCCAATGTTTTGTTTTATAACAAAACATCCACGTATTCATTTAAGTGTCACCACACTTTAACTTGTGAGATCAGTTACTTACTTCACAAGTAAGAATGTCACACGTGATGGTCTAATCGTAATAACAATATCCGTGTCTCGTTATTACTTCGACCACGGACGATTTAAGATTCAGTCATATGTAATTTGTATCTCACAATCACAACTCCTTGTAATTATCAAATCACTAAGACTTAAATTTACGGATTCTATTAATTGAATTGATTTATTAGAATATTAATTCAATTAAATAATAGATATTGTCGTAAATATACATCGATTATATATATATTTAAAGTGTTTATATTCAAAGTTGATTGGACTTAGGACATAACACTTACAGTGAGGAGGTGGTGATGGAAGTGCGGTGGATATGAGGAGGTGGTGGTGGTTGGTGTGGTGGTGCGACCTGTTGAGCACTTTATGTTTATTGCCAAACACAGCATAATTATACTACACCTTATCAACTTTCTTAAATATTGTACACTTCAATATTATTTACCTTACTTTTATCCGCTAAATGAAATGTAATGCGTCAAATACATTTATAGTAGTTGCCGTGTACAAATTTACGTGTCATAATAACAATGCTTTTAATTTAAAAAATCAAATAGTAATTGGTGATCGCGGTGTTGGACTCTCAACTTGCGAATAGTGACAAATGAACATTTTTGGAAAATAAAATAGCTACAATTTAATGGCTGACATTGAGAACAAAGTTTAGTAGCCATCAGTAAAGTACTAAAGTTAACCCAATTGTAAAAAATTAAGCACAATTTGGTCCTGCGAAGATCAGGAAATCGGATTCGGCAGATCGAAAGTGGTTCTTAGGCGAAAAGCATACAGGTTTTGATTTGGTGTCATTTTCAAAGAAATTGATGAAATTTTTTTGGATAGAGATGGGTTTTGTTGCAAGACACTTAATTCTTGTTATCGATTCATTTAATCAAAAGGGTATGCAGATAAGTCACCGTTTTTGGAATTTTTGAGATTTATTCTGGTTCTTTTTAATAATGTGGCAGATGCCATATCTGCTACCCATTCTGCTGCTGGTAGAATTTACATTATAAAATGTTTATATTTCACCCAAGTTTCGATGTGGGATGATGGTGATGATTTCCAAATCAATGAGGGATTAAAGTTCATATGTATGGCTGCAAAATGACAAATGGCTTACCAATTTTTGGTATATAACTTCATACGACATTGTTTATAATCAGAACTTGTCCATTTCTACAAGGCCATTCACTTTTTCCTGCAGCCAATTTCTTGATCAAATGACTGAATGAGAACTACCACTAAAAGGGGGAAATGTTTACTTTTAAGGACTCGTATAATTTCTGAACTTTTTAAAGTGTTTTATTACCTTGTTTGTAAGTTAAGCCCCCATTTGGTTCCATTATTTGCCATCAATTCTCATCATTTCTCATTTTAAGGTTTCAACAAACAAGAGGCCAGGCCCATCTCTTGCAGTGATTGATGTTCAATTTGTCTAATTTGCAACCATTTGAATTGCATTATTTGTGTCCCACCGCTACAAATACAAATTTCCATTATTGCTCCTATTTGTGACTTTTTTTCATCTAAAAACGAGGGCCTAACGGTCCATCTGACATGTGAAACGACTCGTGCTTATCATGGATACTGTAGCAAAACATAAGAGTGTTGAAAACTGGGAATTAATGGAAAATAATGGGGGCCAAACGGGGGCTAAATATAACGTTAACTCCTATTATATATTCCTTTATATTTGACTAAAAAAATTCAAGGGGTAGGCAAATAAGTCACCATTTTTTTTGGAATTGTGTAGGTTTACTCCAATCTAGTTTTAGATGAATCATTACAGAAGCCTTACCCTCTACCCATTCACTTACTGATAGAACATAACTTATTTTAAAATTTCATTCAATTTCGAATGTCGGAAAAGGTTGACGTTCTATATCAAATCAAGTATGCTTGCAAATGACCAATGGCTTACCATTATTTGGTATATAAAATTAAATGACATTGTTTATAATCTTAATTGTATTTGCAGAAGGCCATTTATGATATGGATCTTTGGAGTGTTATATCTGAAAAGCTAGTTGTGTTGAAGTTGGAGAGACCAAGTCTATATAATAACACACTGAAAGTCCATACTTTTGACGTGAAATTCAAGTCCCATGCCTTGCAATGAAAACCATGATAATCCATCACTCTCCACGATCTCAGCATTCACGTCGGACTGATGACTAGTCTTGGACAAACACTGCTATGCCGACATCACCATGTGCATCGCTCAATTGCAATCGAGAGACGTGGTGTGTGCTCAATGATATGTCCCAGTCCGAAGCTTGCTGATCAATGGCAGAAAAAAGAAATAAGTTCAACTCTTTGGGTGAGACCACAAGATTCAATTGAATAAAAATGCTTGATGATTGTTTAATCATATCCATGGCTTTAAATAAGCCAAGTTCAACAAATCCTACTAATTTATAGCCAAAAGAACTGTAATGGTTAGTAAATAACAAAAAATAAATGACGGGAAGAGATAAAGATGAAACAGAATGCAAAACAAAATGCTAAAGACTCCTACATCAGTCTTGCCCCTCTCTTTAATATAACTTTGAAGAATTATCAGCCCATTTTCGTCAGCCCAACTAATAAAACAGCAGCCCATTACTTAGGCATTTTAGGCGTGTTTTAGTGAACACGTTTTTTGGTTGTTTTCCTTTCCGTTATTTTTAGTTTTCATTTGTTTTTGAATTCTCTTACTCTTCATCTATTTAAAGATGGAGATCTGTGTTGTTTTGGTTAGTTAAATGATGAATAATTCTTCTACGAATTAGTTCTACTTTAGCTTTCTACATGGTATCAGAGCAGAGTTCAAAGCTCTGAGGAATTTTTCTTACTGAAGAAAAATGGCGACACAAGGAGAGCTACCTTTAGTTGAATCTGAAGACGATGAAGTTACAGAACGACAAGTCGCAGAGAAGATGTATTCTAATGGAGATCCATTGGATTTACAGAACTCAGACCATTCAGGGATGCAACTGGTGACATCTCATTTAGCAGGTCAAAATTATCTTAGCTAGAGTAGATCTATTAAAATAGCTTTGGGAGCAAAATTGAAATTGGGTTTTATTAATGGAAGTTGTGGAAAACCAGTTGAAAATTCTAGTAAGTTTGAACAGTGGGTTCGAGTAGATTGTATGGTTAGATCATGGCTACTGAATTCAATTTCAAAAGAAATAGTGGAGGCTTTCATTTATACATCATCTGCAAAGGAACTCTGGGATGAATTAAAGGAGAGGTATGGAGAGTGCAATGGACCTCTATTATATCAGTTACAGAGGGAGATAGGAAGCATATCACAAGGTACATTGATGGCTGAGAAATATTATACTAAATTGAAGAAATTGTGGGATGAACTGGCATGTTTGATGCCTGTTCCCGTTTGCACTTGTGTAGTATCGAAGGAAGTATCAGATCTGACATCCTTCAATAGACTAATGCAATTTCTGATGGGACTAAATGATACATTTGATCATGTAAGGAATCAAATTCTGGTAATGGATCCCTTACCATCAGTCAATAAGGCATATTTAATGATAATTAGAGGTGAAAAGCAAAGAGAGGTTCACGTGACTTATCATGAAGTAAATGACAACTCAGCTATGTTTATTAAGACTACTGAGTACAGAAGAGATAGTGGAGGCAGAAATAGTTATTTTAGAGGAACAGGAAGGGGACGTTTTGGTAGAGGAAATTATAATTCAGCCAGAGGAAACACTAGAAGATTTGGTGGTGTTGAAAAGGAGTATTCACGTTGTGATCACTGCAATATAAATGGCCACACAAAGGATAATTGTTTCAAGCTCAATGGATACCCAGATTGGTACAAAGATCTAAAGGAATGGAGGTCTTTCATAGATAGCAGATTTTTAGCAAACATGGCAGAGACACCACTGGACTTTAATGAAGAACAGATGATTGAAGTCAAGAGAAATGATATGGCTGGATCAAGTAATATAGCTGACATCATAAAGCAAGAAGTTCAAAGAGCCTTAAGAGGGATAGATATGGAGAATAAGGTGAATTTCACTCATGTTAAGGAGTACTCATGTATGAGTTACTATCATTCTCTCTTGGCTAAACTTGACTATTTGAAACCTGGGACTTGGATTATTGATACAGGGGCTAGTAATCACATCTGTTCAGACATAAAATTAATGACCAAATGAAGAACTATACCACAACCCATTCATGTTTTTCTACCTGATGGATCTACTAAACCTCTAGATAAAATTGGAAATGTGAATTTAAATTCACGTTTTTGTCTTATAGATTCATTATATATTCCCAGTTTTAAATTCAATCTATTGTCAGTACCCAAACTCACCCAAAATGCTAATCTTAAACTAACCTTCTATCCTACTTTCTGCCTATTACAGGACCTGCAGAGTGAAAGGTTACTGGCTGTTGGCAAACTGATAGGAAAATTGTATCTCCTAGATGAGTCAAGTTTTATGTTTAGCAACAGGGAAAATACTGATTGTTATATTGTTGAGTCTGGAATTTCAAATGCTGCTTCTTCCTGTAACCAGACTTATAGTGTCAATAAAAATATTGCTTCATCTTCTATTGATTCACTTCTCAAATGGCATAGTAGACTAGGTCATACATCATTTTGCACTTTACAATACTTAGATTTTCTGAATCATTCCTCGACAGAATATAATATCTTACAACATTGTGAGATTTGTCATAAAGCTAAACAATCCAGAAATTCTTTTCCTATTAGTGCCATACATACTGATGCCAGTTTTGAAATTGTGCATGTTGACCTTTGGGGATCCTATAGACAATTTTCCTTAACTGGTACACCTTACGTTCTAACCATAGTGGATGATTTCAGTAGAGCCACCTGGACCTTTCTACTTCTTCACAAAACACAAGTTAGCAAAACACTTGATTGTTTCATCAAGATGGTTGAGAATCAGTTCGGTAAGAGAGTTAAATGCATGAGGACTGATAGCGGAACAAAATTCCTTAGTGGTGAATGTCAATCCTTACTCCAGAATTCAGGAATTTTGCATCAAAGGACCTGTGTTTACACTCCTCATCAAAATGGAGTCGTTGAACGTAAACACAGGCATTTGCTCCAGATTGCTAGATCACTGATGTTCCAATCCAACTTACCAAAAAAATTCTGGCCCTATTCCATATTGATGGCAACCTTTATCATTAACAGACTTCCTACAAAGGTTCTCAAATGTCTCACACCTTTTGAGATGCTGTATCAGAGGAAACCAGATTACTCTGTTCTCAAAACCTTTGGATCACTTTGTTATGCTGCAAATATGAAACCACATAAAGATAAGTTTGAGGAACGGGGATATAAATGTGTCTTTCTTGGTTTTAATTCTGGTCAAAAGGGTTTTAAGGTTTACAATGTTTCCACTAAACAGATTTTTGTATCCGGAGACGTTCAATTTTTTGAATCTATTTTTCCTTTCAAGGGTAATGTTCCTGTTGATCAACTTCCTTCTTTACCATTACCTCTGGATTCTGATATTGACGACATTTCATCACAGACATAATATCCACTTACAGATAATCATTTGCCAGAAATAAAATCACAAGTGGATGATGTTAACTCTCATCTCACTTATTCTGATTCCGCTACCCCCACCTCTGATTCGATTCCTCTTATTCCTGTTCCTTTCCTTGACTCACAGTCTGCTGATAACTCTCATTCATCTAGTCTTTCACGAAACACACATCCTCCTCTCCTTAGACATAGTACTAGAATAAAATCTAAACCATCTTGGCTGTAGGAATTTTGTCACAAATGTTAATAGTACTCACCTATTGCTAACTGCTGGTGTACCTTCATTTTGCAGGTCACCACCATCAGCTTCAAATGGGTATACACCTCCTACTTTTCCTTATCATGTCTTACCTCACATTAGTTCTTCTTATGCTGCCTTTCTAGCCTCTTTATCAACTGTCCAGGAACCAAAGTTCTTATACTCAGGCTAGTCAAGATAAGGATTGGACCCAGGCAATGCAGAGAGAACTTGATGCACTGGAGAGTAATCAAACTTGGGAATTGACCTCTCTTCCACTTGGAAAACAAGCCATTGGGTCACGTTGGGTTTACAAGGTTAAACTGAATCCTGATGGTACCGTTGACAGGCTCAAGGCAAGACTTGTTGCCAAAGGTTATCACCAATTGCAAGGAATTGACTACTTTGATAGTTTTTCCCCTGTTACAAAAATGGTTACTGTACAAATACTCCTTACTGTAGTGGCAGCCAAGGGTTGGCCTTTACTTCAGCTAGACGTTAATAACGCTTTCCTCCATGGCTTTTTGGATGAGGAGGTTTATATGCTACCTCCTGATGGTTTTCACAAGGCACTACCAGGCCAGGTCTGCAAATTAAAACGTAGTCTTTATGGATTGAAGCAGGCATCGAGACAATGGAATGCTGAACTGAATTCAAAACTTCACCATTTTGGCTTTCTTCAATCTGAACACGATCACTGCCTGTTCGTCAAACACAGTTCTCAGGGAATACTTATTCTTTTAGTTTATGTTGACGATGTCCTGATTACTGGCTCGCATGAAGATGATATTTTTGCAGTCAAAAAGTACTTGGATTCAACTTTTACTATTAAAGATTTGGGATTTGAGTACAGGATGAATTTCACAGATTTTCTACAGGAATTCAAAGTTTCTCTCGCATGGGGTGGGCCCCCCATGTGATTAAAAAATTGCCAAAACTCCCCACCCACCCCCCTATTGTGTGTTACCTGGCAGGTACAGGAATTTTGAATTCCTGTACCTGTAGCAAGGCCCCTTTTTTTTTTCCTTATCAAGTTGCAGGATGTTTTACTTTTCAACTAAAATTTGGTGGTTACAGAGTGTTTTTTTTTTTTATCAAGTTGTTATCACGATGTTTTAATTTTCAACTAAAACTTCATGGTTACAGTCTTCTTTATTTCTTTGTTAATAAAATGGGTTTTTTTTTTTTTTGGGGGGGGGGATTAATGTTTCTTTTTTATGTCAATTTTATCTATTATTGGCGGTGGTGGTCAAGGTGGTAGTGAGTTGTGGGCAGGTGCAATGGTGACAACTGAGACGATGATTTGGGCGGGAATTGTGGGCACAGAGAATGGGGGAGAAAATCTTTTTAATATAATTGTGATCTATTTGTAATTTTTAGAAAACATTAGGGCATTGCTGCAATTTTTTTGTTTAGTTATTTGTGTGTGTGTTTTTTTATCCAATGTAAGGTAGAAATTAAACTCAAAATTTTAAAATAAATCAAAGTTAATAGTAAATTTTAACTACATAATTTATTGTATTCACAATTTTTTAATCATACATTTCATCAACTTTTTCAAAATTTACTAAAATAAGATTTTAATCATCATCAATCAGGGTTTCAAAAAGAGGGGGTAAATTTGTTATTTTACGTGGCTTCAATTGATTAGTGGATGGAAGGACAATTTTTGCTACATTTCGAAAGGTGGAGAATGTCAGATGCTAAAAAGAGATTGATAGTACGTAGATTAACAAAAATTTTCAAATCTGGGGACGAAAAGTAAAACCTTAACTTAATTGAAATAATCAATTAATAACTTTAAATTCAAGTAAAACACTAATTTTCAGTTGAGGTTAAATTGGAATAAATATTTAGTATAAATTAAAATTCAATTTAGTGTTAAAATTGGTCAAATTATGGGTCGAAATTTCAATTTTTAGTCAAGATCCTCATTTTTTTTTTAATCATAAAGCCATTTTAGGTGGAAATATTAACTTTAATCAAAATTGAATTAAGCTAAAAAATTCAACATCAAAAAAATTGAATTTAATCCTTAACTTATAAAATCCCGAAAATTAGGTAAAAATCAATTTTGGTCAAAATTCTTAATTATGGTTAAACCCTAGAAACAGTTAAAAATTTTAATTTTTGTCGAAATCACGTTTCTCCAATTTTAAAAATTAAAGACATACCAATATTGCAAATTTACCCCCAATTCAGAAATTGTGTAAAAACCCAAAAAAATTCAAAAATTGTAGGGAGGGTCTTATGTTCAAAAATCACAAACCAATAAAGTGAACGAAGTCAATACAAAGGTAGGTCAGTGCAATCGTTGCTACATCCAACAACGCTTGGATTGTGTGATCCAACACATATCCTCACTTAGGCGGCAAGGTCCTGCATGGAGGAGGTGAACATAATCGATGTTGCATTCAACAGTATCTAGGTTGCATGAAGTGGCGGACCTAGCACCAGGCGAGGGAGCGCGGCCGCCCGTGCTGGATCCACCGGAGCCTTCAATTCTGCCGGATGGTTGACAATTGCAGAGAGCAAAGAAGGACAGAGAAGAAATGGAGGAAGGAAGAAGACGATACTGCTCAGGTGGGCCTTTGTTTAGATTTTTAGATTTTTTTTTGTTTTGGCCCATTTGTTTTGGGCTGAGAGAGTTGGGCCTTGTTCAAAAAATGAGGCTCAATTAAATGAAATAATTTTCATCATAATCACATTAACCCGATCCGGCCTTTTTTATGTTTTCTGTTTCTATTTCAGTTCCAGTTCATTTCTCTTCTGTTCTTTTCCCCTTTTTTTTTTTTTTTGTTTTTTTAATATATTTATGAATTCGAAGAAAACAACAAGAATTAAGAAGGTTAGCATTTCAATTTTCAGTTTTTCATGACATGGGGATTGTGTTCACTAAAGTTAGATGTCAATAGTTGAAACATCTGGATTCCTCTATGGTGATGTACTGAATCCATTCCGATACTTGGCCGGGTTATATATATATATATATTCTGCGAAGGAGTGAGCATTTAGAAGAGAAAGACGAGCAAGGAAACGGAGTTCTCGTCTCTTGTTAGATAACAAAATATGTTAAGACTAACAAAGTTCAATTAAGGTTGATAAATGATATGCCTTCATGGTTTGCTTTGATCATAAAGACAGATTAGTAACTTTAACAAAAAAGAAAAATAATAAAATAATATATATATATATATATATATATATATATATATATATATATATATATATATATATATATATATATTATTTCTGTTGATTTACTGTCTATATTAACTTTTTCCTTTTTGTTGTTCTTGTTTTAATTTAATTAACACTAGTTACTTATTGGTTTCCTGAATCATTCTTGACAAGTCCACTAACTATTGAATTGTTAATTCATTATGCTAAAGCTTGTAATAAACGAATGAATTAATTGTGCAATTGATGGCAAATTTCAGTGAAGTTTCTGTAGGGGGTGTGCCATGGTATACTGCTCAGTATTAGTTTCCAGAGAGGATGTTGTGAGCTTAATATGTTTCTCAATGCAACAAAATGAACATATGTTTAACCGTGTTGTTCATTTTTCAGTTTTTGTGGTACACTTCCATTTTGAAACTGGTTGAATGACAATTCGGTGGTTTACATAGAGAAAGATATTTTTGCAAAAATTGAGAATGAGGCAATATTGCAACATTTTCAGAACATAAAATCCTGTAAAATGTAGTTGTCTTAAGATCGCAGTTACATAGTAAGTTGTATCGCGTATTTCTTTAGTATTTTGAGTTGTATTGAATTATGTTTATATATATATATAAACGATCTCGCTCTTACGATCGTTGATTGTCAACGATCAATCGTCAATGTCAGTTCGGGCTGAACTTTTGTGCTGGGTCCGCCACTGATTGCATGATGTAGCGTAGATCTTTATAAACCAACACAATCTAGATGACATGTGGTAGTGTGATCAAATTACACGAACGCGGTCTTCGAAACCTAGCTCCATTGTAGCTAGTGTCGGTGCCTTGCCCACATAGCATCACCATGACTCCAACACTTCATCTCTGAATGTGTCCCTCAGCAATGCCATCGGTGATGAATATCTGACCACCTCATACGTCTGCATATACAAATGAGTTTTTTCTTATATAATCCTGAGTAGTATCATGAACGAAAAATAAATTTTCTTACCATACAATTTAAGAATTTTTTCCCACTACATTTCAGAGTTCAATTTTTTTATATATTTGATAGTTTTAGTTGGTACATAATTAATCTATTCACAAGTACCCAAATTGAGTTAGTTATCAAATTAAATTTTGCAATAGCTTTTATTTAATTTCATCTCTTTCATTTGATGCAATTTGCTATTTTTTCTAATGAGAAGCCTTTGGCATAATACTTTGCCACTGAAATTAATTCATTATCAACTTAAATCACTTATGATATTTTTAAATAAATCCTATCTCCACAGTTTGATGCAATTTTCTATTTTTCCATGATGACTATTTCTTTAGTGGCCGCATAATGAAATGATAACGTTTATTGTTAAGCGGAAGAATGACCACCTAGGTTTTTCCAGCTCAGTTTATCATAAACCATCGAGATCAACACTACCAAATCACAACCCAATATCCAAAACCTTCACCCAACTTCAGTTGCTTTTTTATTGTCCACAAAGGACACAAAATGAGAGGTTATTGTAGCCACACAACAGCCACAAAGGCTAAGAGAAATAAGGAGAAAAACACTGCAATGAGAAGCACAAAGCCGAGAAAGAGCAATCGATTTTCTCTCAAAAAGGGGCTAGGGCAATAACATGTCTCACTTAATACAAAGAGGCTGCCAAGATATAGTAATATATTATGCTTTTAGGTTGGATAATGAATGAAGCCCAAAAAGGAGAACAATAGATACCTAATAAGTGGGGCCAAACACCAAAAGCCACCTAAGGAGCGAAGGATCGGGTCATGAGCAGCTCTAAATGAATTAAACTACTTCCAATAGCCCAAAATAGTTATAGACTCTGGTCGTTCTATTTGAGGTGTCGATATTTCACTTTAGTCATTTGGTTGATGCCGACCAAATAACTAACGATTTAATATCATAGCGTGGGATGTCGTTTAATAACAGTTTGCCCAACAAACCTCCACCTTAGTGTCAAAGGACCTGCAAAGAAAGCATTATCACCCATTAGTAATAAATCAAAAGAGGAGACCCAATAAAATTTGAAATTATATACCTCCACCGATATTTAGAAGATTTTTGTAACTTCTAAACTTCATCATTGGCAGCACCTTAGTGCCCATGTCTAAAGGATTATATTGTGTATGGACTTTTTCAAGTCTTACCACTTTATATGACACAATACCTCTAATGAAATGTAGTCTAACATCAATGCGTCTGGTGTGTTCGTGAAAAACAAGATTTTTGCATAAATATATAGAAGATTGATTATCAGAATATACTATCATATAATCATTTAAAACACAAAGTTCATGAAGCAGACCTCTAACCCACAAAAGTCTTTAATTGCTTCAGTGGTGGCAATATATTCAGATTCCCTCGTGAGCAGTGAGTTATATATTGTAACTGTGATTTCCAACTAACACAAAAGTTAAACAAAGTAAACACATAAGTAGACGTAAATTTTCTATTATCTCTATCCCCCACATAGTCCGCATCTACAAAATCATTCAAGTTCACGTCTTCTTTATTAACACCAAACATTAGACCTACATTACTAGTCCCCTTTAAATACCTTAACATCCATTTTAAGGCTTCCCAATGCTCGAGACCTGGATTAGACACATATCTGTATCTACTAAGAGTACTAACAACAAAAACTAAATCTAGTCAGTACAAACTATCAAATATATTCCTACTCGTGTATTCTATATCTTTTTCATTACAAAGAGCCTAATTTTTAGATAACACAAAATAATTAGTTAAATGTAATGTATCAGGTTTTCAACCATGCAAGTCAAATTTTCTCAACACCTTTAAAAGGACTGATGCAAAAACAAACCAGAATTTGACCTATCTCTTTCATTTTCCATACCTAAGATTCTTGTAGCTTTACCTAAATCTTTCGTATCAAATTCACAATGGAACTTTATTTTTATCTTACTTATCAACTTAGTTTATAAAACAACTAAGAGCATATCATCCAAATATAACAATAAAAAACAAATAGTCATTATTAGCATCATCATGTTAGAAATATAGGCAATGATCAAACTTACTCCATTGAAATCCTATGATGAGTATAAAAGAATCAAATCTTTTATATCACTGTCTATGTGATTGCTTTAGGTCGTATAAAGATATTTTCAAGAAGTACACATGATCAAATTTTAGTTTGTCTTTAAAATTTTTTGGTTGATTCATCAAAATTTGCTCATCAAGTTCACCATGTAAAAAAATAATTTTTACGTCAAGTTGTTCAAGTTCCCAGTCAAAATGTGCAACCAATACAAGTATGACCCTAATAGTGATGTACTTAAAACTAGTGAAAAAATCTCATTAAAATAAATCATCTTCTTTTATGCATATCCCTTGGCCATTAACCCAACCTTAATCTTAAGAGTTCAAATGCTCTAGTACCCTCCTTAACCTTAAGGACCCACTTACAATCAATTGTAGATTTATTCTTAGATCTAGATACTAATTATCAAGTTTGATTCTTTTCTAAGGAACCCATCTTATCTTTCATTGCCTCAAATCACTCTTCAGATAGTTCACTCTTCATCACTTCCTCAATGATTTTTGGCTCTCTATTAACTCCTCATAACTAGCATGAGCAAAAGCAAACTTAGACCCATATTCAAATCTTCGAGGTGTTTTTGACTATCTTGTCTTTCTATTCCTAACTAAGTTATAATCTGCTAAGGGATTCTCTTTCTCAGGATTCTCTTTAATTACTATTTCATCTCCATTCTCCACCTTAAATTGTTGAACTTTAGTCTCGACCTCACTAGAAGTAGCAAGGATGAATGTTCTAAGTTTTCCTAACTCCACCTTCAACTGATCTCTCTCTTCACATTGTTCTTCTTCACTCATAGGTTTAGATTCAGTTTTAAGGCATGGAGTTTCGCCCTCATTGAATGTAACATCTCTACTCACAATGATTTTAACCCCCTTTTTACTTCTATCCTACAACTTGTAACCATTGACACCCTCATGGTAACTTAGAAAAACACATTTTCTAACTCTAAGTTCAAACTTTCTTTCACTCTGATGAGAAAATGCAGTACATCCAAAAGTTCTAAACACAAAATAATAACTTAGTTTACATGCCATTTTTCAGGTGGAGTATCACCATTCAATGCAGCAGATGAAGTCAAATTAATCAAATAACAAGCAGTTATAACACCTTCTCCCCAAAAAGACTTTGAGACACCAAAATTTAACATCGTGCAACGCATTTTATCAAGTGTGGTTCTATTCATCTTTTCAGCTACCCCATTTTATTGGGGAGTATAAAAAACTTTCTTATACCTAGTTATTCCATTTTCTTTGCACAAATTGTCAAATTCAGTATTACAAAATTTTAGGCCATTATAAGTTCTCAAAAACTTGTTCATCTTCTCAGTTTGGTTCTCAACTTGTCTTTTCCAATTATTAAATATGTAAAAAGAATCAGACTTATCATTTAAAAGATAAATTCGCACTTTTCTTGTGTAATCATCAATAATAGACAAGAAATACATATTTCCATCAAAGGTAGAACTACTAGCGAGACCCCACAAGTCTGAATGCACATATTTAAGCATGACTTTAGTTTTATGAACACTCGTGGAGAATAAAATTCTATGATACTTACCAATCACACAATGATCACAAAAAGATAAAAGTTTAAGCTCATTAATACCTATATGTGCTAGTCTATTGTGTCATTATATGTGTGATCAGTTTTAGTAGAAGAGATAGAGGAATCTAAACCTCTTATCACTTCCCCAGTAGTGATATAAATATCATTTTTTCCTGATTACCTTATTAGAAACGAGTGTACCCTTAACTAATTTTAAAATTCAATTTCTAATTTTATTAGTGAAGTCAATTTTCTCAAATCTTCCTACTGAGATTAAATTCCTAGACAGTTCATAAATGTATCTAACATCTTTTAAAGTATACACAAAATCAGTGTCAAACTTTAAAATAATATCACCAATTTCAACAACAATATAAGCAGAATTGTCATATAGCACAACATGCTCATCAATTGAGTCATGCAAATTTTTAAACCAGTCCTTTTGTGACGTCGCAAGAGAAGATGCAACAAAATCAAGTACTCACTCATATAAATGAGAATTGGTAGTTAAATTCAATTAAGCATAAGCAACGGAACTTGTAATCATATAAACATTTCCATATTTGAGAAATAGAAGACATAACATTTACTCCATCTATTTCCTTACCCTTTAGCTTACCTTTCTCTTTATATAAATCTTTTATAAAATGTCCCGTGTTCCCACAGCCATAGTATTTCTTAACCTTGGTCCTACATTTTGATCTAGACCTACCATTGCCCTTCTTTTTACCTCTGTTACTACTTGACTCCCCACCACTTTGGAAACCTACATGACTGTTTTGCATAAATTGAGTTCTACCCTCATCATGTAAATTTTACCGCTTTTCTTATCATTTTTAGCTCTAATCTCCATCTCCTTACTTCTAAGGGAGTCAATGACAATATTAGGTGTCAAAGTGTCCCTACGGTAATTAAGCACATTCTAAACTTCCTTATAAGTATCGAGTATGAAATTAAACAAATTTTAGCATTGTAGGCATGAGACACTAACTCTTTACAGTCGACAATATCTTGAACGAGTTCGTTAAACACGTCTAAATTTTTATCAAGATCCTTTGAATATCCATTTTAAGACTAAAAAAAATATTCAAGTAAAGCTTGTTCGGAGTGGATTTGAACAAATACAAGTCTTTCAATTTTTTCCTTCTTTAGTGATTTTCAGCTTATCCACTTTTCTTAGAACGACGTTAGACAAGTGTAAAATAATTGAAGTATAAGGAAACTCATTGGCTTCTTTTTTTTGTTCTTTTGAAAAATCAGGAATAAAATTTCCATCAACAACTTTTGAAACATTTATGGAACCAAAATACTTCTCATTTTTTGTTGTTATATTGAAAAATCACATTTTTCCATTAAAAGTTTACAAATCAAAATTGTGAATTGTCATTTTAATAATCAATCAAAAAATGTACAAAATCACAATCAAACCACACAAAGTAGACCTAGGGTCGTAAACAATATACGCAGTTCTAGATTCCCAAGATTTTGTAAGATTCTGGATCTTCGATCAATAGAATGTTAAAATGGATAAGGTTTAGGGATTCTAAAAAATTAACGGTGCAACAAGAGATATGCCAACCAATTAGTTTCACGCACAATATATCACAGAAATAATATGCTGATTTTTATCAAATGAACAGTTTAATCACGTAACAATTAAAGGCAAGTAGTTCCTAATTTCTGACATATACAATGGTTACCCCCCCCCCCCTCCCATCAAAGTAACCCCAATCATATTGTCACCCCTACAAGATGACGCGCTAGTGCTAAAAATTAAACGAGATAAGTAAATTTACCAAAACGGTTCAATTTGAGTCCATAAATAACGAGATATGAATTTACCACTTTAGGGTCACTACTATTCGCCCTAAAATCTCCAATAATTATGGCAACCAATCGAGCAAAAAACTGAATCACAAATGTATAGTAGCAAAATAGTGAAATTCCAAATTTCATTGTATAATCTGAAACAAAATACTAACACCGAATTGTTAAAAATCACGTTATAAGTATTCTACCTGAAGAAATCTTCCCCAGAAAACTCCGGAGGTGCCTCCATCGGAATTTTCACGCACCCTGTTACTGCAGGTCATCACCACCACGCGTACCACTGTCTGCTGCGTCTTCGCCTGCAGAGCCTGTCTGTGGTTTTGGATTATTCAACCGGCCACTGGTTTAGCTAAACAAATTCACTTTTTGTAAAGAAAATTGGACATATTTTTCTATCCGTCTTTATGTTGATTTCTGGTCGAATTGTGGCCGAAATTCACACGACAATGTGGTTCTGATACCAAATGTTAAGCGGAACAATGACTACCTAAGGCTTTCTGGGCTCAGTTTATCATAAAACATCGAGATCAACACCACCAAATCACAACCTAATATCTTACAACCTTCACCCAACTCCGGTTGCTTTTGTATTGTCCACAAATGACACAAAATGAGGATTATTGCAGCCACACATCAACCATAAAGGCTAAGAAATACAAAGAGAAAAACACTGCAATAGAAAGCACAAAATGGAGAAAAAGCAACCGACTTTCTCTCAATAAAGGGGCTAGGGCAATAACATGTCTCACTCAATACAAAGAGACTGTCAATATATAGCAATATATTAGGCTTTTTAGGTCCAAAAAGGAGAAAAATAGATAACCAATAAATGGGTCAAACACCAAAAGACATCCAAAGAGTGAAGATTCAGGCAATGAGCAGCTCTAATTGAATTAGACTACTTTCAATGGCTCAAAATAGTTATAGGCTCAGGTCATTCCATTTGAGGTTTTGATATTTCACTTCAATTATTTGGTTGATGTTGACTAAATAACTAATGATTTAACAATCACAGTCCGGGAGGTCATTTGACAACAATTTGTCCAACATTTATGTTTCTAATTAAAGTTTCATAATAATCCATTCTTAATGTCAATTAAAATCACAATGATTTTTCTCTCTAAATTCTGTATAAAACTGCCAAAGCGTCCCGATTTTTTATTTTTTTCCTTTCAATGATGTAAAATGTCAAAATTCCCTTAAATGAAAAAAGCACACAAATAATCCTATGTTTCTTAGCATTTTCCTAATTTATATTTAATTTTTTAAAAAGAATGTGTAGTTTTTTTATGTTTTCAAAATCTCACTTATAAAATTTCCTAAGAATTTGGGTCATTAAATTGCATACAAACTGGAAAGTTTAAGCTTTTAAAGTTACGTGCATCAGAGTTCTTTTTCAAGTGATAATAAATCATTTGGTCTAAGGTTGAGAATTCTTCTTAACAATTTCATAGAATATTATCAACTAGCTAGAGTGATTTGTTTAGCCCCTCTTTGGCACCATTTTTTTTCTAAACTCATTTTCGATCATACATTTTATGATACCAGCAATTTTTATCAATATTTTAATCACATATTTCATCAATTTTTATCAAGATTTACTTAAAATCATTTTTTGTATTGGAACCAAGTGGGGCTTAATCCTTTAGTGATAATAATAATATTTTCACGGAACATCAAAAGAAATTTAATATATTATTGAACCACATAATAGAGTTGCCAAATATCTATGTGGTGACAAAACAAAATCCAAGTAGGCTAGAAATTCACCATTACATTGCAGGCATTTTCTATTGCTACTAAATACCATTCTAATTATGCTATATGTAGGAATTTGGGGCTCTAATATCCAAGTTTTCGGGCTCAGAAAAACCAATCGAACACCACACGGCTTCAAACTCGACCCAACACCTTCCTCTACTTGGTTGCTCCAAGATTTCATCCAGAAAGGATCATGGCGGTGGTGGTTAGCAAGTCCACATAGGTAGGAAGGAGAAGAGGGTAACAATGGTATAGTCTCACCAAGAAAAACTCTCAAAACCGGCTGCCCCCCTCTCTCTCACACACCTTTTTTGCACCAACACACCCACAAGATTACACAAGAGAGATTGATGTATATTAGGTTACACAATTAGGCCAAAAAGGATGGGTCAACTTAATAATAGGTAAATGGGCCTAACCAATAAACCAATAAACCCTATACTAATCAAAACCACCAATCCATCTCCATCTTTGGGTCTTCCAAAAGTATCGGTAGTATTCGGGTTGAGCCAAGTCTATGGTGTCGATAAATTATCCGTCAATTGTTTTAAATCATCGCCTAAATTTATTGGCTATGAAAAAACCCAACAAATCTTCACCTTGATTCCCAATAAATCTGCAAGCAAATAAAACGCAAAGTTCATACTCACACTATCAAGGTAAGCAATAAAATTGGTATCGCTGACTTTACCTCATGTTTCGTACCTAAAACACATAGCATACCTTCTTCATGTGCTCATTAGGGTTAAGATCAAGAACACCCAAGTAGAAGCAGATAATCACAGCAATCAATCAAGAGCAGATAAACATGCGACGGAGATATCATATAGGATAACACATAGATCTTTTCAAACATGTTCAAACAGAACAATAGATTAACTCCAAGGCAATCAACATGTCAATACATATGCAATAAATGCATAAATGAACACACGAAGATCTCACCATACTTATTCTATCCCATTCCATGTTACTCACTCCTTGAGAACACAAATCTCACCTCATCCCCCACAATGCTCACTAGACTAATCACTCAACTCATGTCTAACGGTAAGTCTCTATAGCTAAGTTCACGGGATAATCCTCTATCACCACATCACTTCTCCGAACCTACGTGGATAACGGGTTTTCACCTAATAGAAGTGATAGAAGTGTCTCACTCGCACTCCACCTTATCAGGGTTTCTTCACAAATAAAGGATTCCAAACATTTGATCACCTCTCCACCGTGATCCACACTCCACATTCCTCGATACAAACCATAATGTATCCCTAAGCATCTATACTCCACTTTACTAAAAGACATATTCACACACTGCTGATGCATCTCAAATCCACCATGGTAAATCAACACCTTTTGGAGACCACAAATGTTATGGCTCAAGTTTAAATTGACCCACGTACCACAAGGTTACTCCAATACCAATGCTCTTACAAATCCATAAAAAATTTATCCCACAAAGGGAAAGAGAATAGAAGAAAGAGTTGGTTATTTCACTGCACTCACAAAAGAGACTCACAGAGAGAACTAAGATAACCCTCACAGGTTGCCTCACATAATCCACAAACCACACAAGCTCACAATGATGAAAGAGAAAATGGCTGCCCCTCTAACTTCTCACTACCACACTCTCTTACACCACTCACAGTGCAAAAGGGAGTACGTCATATATCTCAACCCACTATGCATGCAAACAATTACACCAAGTAATACGATCACTTCAATTCATGCCAATGCATGTATCAAACACATTGAAAAATGTACATATAATCATGCAACCGAATTGAGCAATCACACACATACAGAAGGAGTTACACACAGATGCTCATGCAGTAACTAGGTCTACTCTCAATAAACCTCACACAGGTTATCACTCGACCCAATGACAGAATTCGCCTCACCACTCTCATCAACTTTCCTTTTATTATCATTCTTAGGACAGTCTATTTCAACCATATCCAAATTACTACAGTTAAAATACATCTTAATTTTCCCACTTGCTTTAGACCATATTTGCCATCAAAAGGTTTTATAGAAAAATATTTTCATTTTGCCAAATTAAAAATTCACAATTTTCATTAAAACGTGCACAACTCATAATGTGTCATCATTTTATCAAAAAATGCATAGAACACAAAATGCAACCAACAACGACCACAAATAAAGTACCGACACAGTTCACACAGAATAACCAAGTAAACTTTCATAAGGTCACATGCAATTCTATTAATGAAAAAATTTAATTGTCAACTAATTCACATAGAATTCAAGGCAAATAATTAGAAAGTAATTCTTAGGTCTAGCAACATGCAATGGTTACCCCTTCACGACAACCCCAAACCTAACGTCACCCCACACGATGTCTTCCAATGCGAAAAATAAATTATCCTACAAAATAATTTTAACTACAATAATTAAAATTAAATAACACAACACCGAGCGGACCACGTCTGAAGGTCCGTAAATATCGAGAGTTTAGAATTCACCATTTTAGGACCGTCACCATTCATCCTAAAGTCTTCAAGAACCGTAACAACATAAAACGACACCTAGCACCCGAGCGTCCAAAGGGCAAAATCGTCCAACTTTCACCGTATTGCCCGAAACTGAAATCCGACAGCACCACAAGGTTCGTCTCGATGTCCTGGAAAAACTGCTTGAAGAAGTCTCACCCAAAATTAACCTCACACGCCTCATCGGAGTTGCATATGGGCCTCACGCGCCAGAGGACGCGTCGGCGTGTGTTGTCAACCCATGTTCTCATCTACCTACTGAGTCTGCCATGGTGTCCGTTTCTTCAAAAAGTCTCTGGTTTGGTCAAAAAACGCAAAATACAGTCCAGTAGAAATTGAAAAATCTGAGCAGTTTCTTCCTCTATTTTTCTGCCATTTTTCTGCTTGATTTTTGCTCAATTTCCAGCAATATTTTCACCCCAAAATCATATATTTCTCCTCCACCCAAGCTCTGATACCATTTGTAGGAATTGGGGGCTCAAATATCCAAGTTTTGGGCCCAGAAAAACCAATCGAACACCACACGGCTTCAAACTCGACCCAACACATTCCTCTACTTGGTTGCCTCTTTCGTTTCTCTCGGTTGCCCCTGTCTCTCTCACACTCCTCTCTTGCACCAACACACCCACAAGATTATACAAGAGTGATGGATGTATATTAGGTTACACAATTGGGCCAAAAAGGATGGGTCAACTTAATAATAGGTAAATGGGCCTAACCAATAAACCCTATACTAATCAAAACCACCAATCTATCTCCATCTTTGGGCCTTCCAAAAGTATCGGTAGTATTCGGGTTGAGCCAAGTCTACGGTGTCGATAAATTATCCGTTAACTGTTTTAAATTACGCCTAAATTGTTTTTCCATTTTGGCGCCAGTGCTGGTGCATGAGAATGCTTCTTCTTGTGCTTGTGCTTGTTCTTCAATTCTTGGTCGATTCCTTCAACAAAACCCTCCAAGTATTGTTCCCATTTCTCCGGGACGAGTAAATGTGAATGTGGATGAGATGGTTTGTGTTCGGCAATGGATGGAATAGCAAAAGCCACCACCGCTGCAAAGAGAACCAACAAGTATGCAGTAGACATGGCTTTAAGAATTGTAAATTGTGGAAATGTGAAAATGCTTCTAGAGAGATGTAGTTTTTATAGGAAAGTTGTAGCATTCACTCTGCAACAGGTGTCTACTGTTGCTAAAGGGCTCTTATTTTGTGTCTTATCCTTCAATATATATTGAATAATGTTATTCATTTCCAGTGGGGTTGTAATCGTAGTCTATGTGGCTCTAAATGATTGAATAATTGAAATATGACTTATTTAATTTCACATATTATTTAATGTCACATTAACGCCACCTACACTATTGTTGTAATTCCAGTGGGACTAAATAGCATTACTCATATATATTTGGTACAATTCATTAACTCATAAATTTGAAGCCCTCTCGTTCTATGTGGGGTTATTTATTATTTAGAATTTAATGTGTCAAGTCATTATCCTATGCTGGTTTTTGTCAGTAATGAATCTATTTCATGAGTTCCTAGAGGGAAATCATTTGTCAACTTAAAAAATTATCTTCGTCTTTTGATGCAATTTAGTACTTTTCCTAATATGAAGCTTTTGGGATAATTTTAAATCTGTTACAAAAGTAAGTATAAACTATTGTAGCGCGAAAAGACAATTTCAACGCGATTAATGAATTGCTAAGACTACAACATTTTATCTTAAGAAGTTTCATTTTAAATCAACCCTTACAATTATTCCTCCTTGATTTTTAAAATCTACATTTAGTAGAAATTTTTTTAGAAAAACGCAAGTCATTTTTTAAAAACTCCAATCGTAACATATTTATAAGGTCAATAATGATTTTGAATTCACTCCGCTACCTTATAGCACATTTACAAACCAATTCAATGACATCTTAAAGTTTTTTCCTTTTTCTTTATTTATTTAATTATTATTTTTTTGGTTGGTTCATGACCTTGATTCAAATGTGAAAGGAATTTGTGGCACAATGATACAACAACCCAATGGGCTGAAATTGTTGGCCCAATTAGCTGAATAAATTGGTTTTATTATTTGGTGCAAAATCGTGTGATGATTGAATGAAGAAGTCGTGTTTCTACTTACCCTGTTTTTTGGACGGCCAGGATGTAGCCAAGAGCAATCACCACAGCCATTGGATGAAGGGCACTTCTGGAGACTCCTATAAAAGGCTTGTCTAGGGTTTGAACAGGAGACGAACTCTCTGATTTCCTTCTCTCTCGATGGTTCTGCGCCGTTCGAGTCTCTTCTCTCAATATTCTGTTGAAATCAAAATTACTCTTTTGATTTCTTTGTTCTCTCGAAAAGATTTGTAATCTTGTGTGATTCTTCTTTTAGTTGAGGGTGTTGTTCTTGAGTGAACTGCTGTGGTTTGAGGGTTGAGATCTTGTGTGAAAAACGGGTTTAGTCTGAGTGCTTAAACACTTTGTATTCCTACCATTGGGTCTTGATTTGAGTATATTCTGTGGTTATCCTTGAGGACTGAGAGGCAGAAACTGAAGAATCGAAACCTGTGGGTTTCGACCATATAAAAGCTACGGTTCCTTTTCTTTCTTTCAGTTTCGTGTATTAAATTTGTACAACTTAGAAGTTCCTGCAATTTCAGTAATTGATTGTGTTCGAATATTGTAGTTCACTGAATCTTGCAATATATACTTTACGGGTTTTTTCAATTTTGTGTTCAGATCTTGTTTTGCATATATATATTTGATTGATTGTTTTGAGCTAATGGTTTGATCTCCTCCCAACAGTGGTATCAGAGCAACTGGAAGGAGTGACTGATGCTTGTTGTGATCGATCTTGACTCCAATTTTGTCTGTACATTGAGCTGCACTGCGATTTCTTCAAACCCTAATTAAAGGGGCTTGGTGAGATCTTTCTGTTTTTGAATTATTCACAAGTAAATCAAGTTGATTATTGTACTGGGGTTAGATTTTCTGCTTTGTTTGGGTACCCTTGCATAGTATAGTTAATTCTACTGTATGTTTTTTGAAAACCTGAATCATTGACTCCTTGTAATACCTTTGTCCAGAAACCATGAGTTGTCTGGAATCTGAGGGTTACTTGGACCACAGTCAGGATTCTTGATAATCTTGTTTTCAAACAATCTTTCCTGCAGTACTACTCAAACTTGATTGATATCTGTATGTGTTTTTTCTTTTTGCCTCTGTACAATTTGGTTTGTACTTGCTTCAGTTATATTGTGAATAGTCTGAAATAATTCTGAAGTGCATGTGCTCTGAACTTGCAAATTGTGTTCTCTGTTGTGCCTCTTGAGTGTTGATACTTGACTGATCCACATTGCAATTCATTGATTGGTGTCTGATTGATCTGCATACATTCTTTTCATTCAAAATGACTTCAAAATTTGAAATGGAAGTTTTTAATGGCAAAGGGGACTTTAGTCTCTGGCGTCAAAAAATGAGAGCTCTTTTACTTCAACAAAAATGTGCTAAAGCCATTGATGAGTCATGGCCTACTGATCTTGAATCAAGTAAAGTGACTGAACAAGATGAAACTGCATGGAGTACTGTTTTCTTGCATTTGTCTGACAATGTGATTAGAGAAATAGGTGAGACTAAGACTACTGCTGAATTGTGGAAGAAATTGGAGAAAACTTATTTGAATAAAGCTATGCCAAATAAAGTATATCTCCTAAAACAGTTTTTTGGTTTTAAACTTGATCCTTCCCTTGACCTTGAGTCTAATATTGATAGATTCAATAGATTGACCCGTGACCTAGCCAACTGTGACGAGAAACTCTCAAATGGGCAGTTGGCTGTGGTCTTATTGAATTCAATTGGTGATAAATATAAAGATGTTAAAAATGCAATTGAATATGGGAGGGACACTCTATCTACTGAAGTGATTATTAATGCTTTAAGGTCTAAAGAGTTAGAGTTAAAATCTGACAAGAGAGAATCTGTTAGTGGCATTAATTTGATGATGAAGTCCAAGTTTAATCCCAAAAATGGTAATTACAATAAGAGACCTGTTCATAAGAAAAAGAGCAACTTTAAGGACAAGAATAAAATGATGACTAAAGGGAAAAAGTGCTTTTATTGTTTAGAGGAAGGTCATTTTATTAAAGATTGTCCTAAAAGGCTTTATGACTCTAAAAACAAGTCTAAAAATGATGGTGGGGCTGCTTTGGCTTATAATGAGTCTAATGTTGATGAAGTTTATGTTGCTGTTAGTAGTTCCCCTTCCCAATAGTGGATTCTTGACTCTGGTTGTACTTATCACATGAGTCCTAATAAGGAGTTATTTTCAGATTTTGAAAATGTAACTGGTGGAAAGGTTTTAATGGGTAATCACATGACATGTGAAGTAAAAGGTGTGGGAACTATCACTTTGAACTTAAAAGGAGACAATAAGTTGATTCTAGAGAAGACTAGATATGTACCTGACTTGCAACGTAATCTGATCTCCTTAGGGGTTTTAGATGACCTTCACTATGACATTGTTACCAATAAGGGTTACATTAAAATCTTGAAGGACTCTAATCTGATTGTAGAAGTCCCCAAGAGACATGGCCTTTACATTTTGCAAACTAAAAATTTTTTGGAATCCACTTCAGCAGTAATCTCCGTCCAAAATGATAAATCACAAATATGGCACAAGAGATTGGGCCATATTAGTGATAAATGAATTCAGATTTTTAAAACAGGTGCTTTTGGCAAAGATAACATTGAAAAATTGAGTTTTTGTGACTACTGCATTTTAGGAAAGCATAATAGACTTCCTTTCTTACCTGGAATGCATAAATCTGCCTCTATACTTGAATATTTGCATGCTGATCTGTGGGGACCAGCAACTGTGTGCACTCAATCTGGTTTTAAATATTATTTGCTTGTCATTGATGATTTTTCAAGAAAAAATTGGACTTTTTTGTTAAAATCAAAATCTGACACTTTTAATGTTTTCAAAGAGTGGAAACTTTTAATTGAGAACCAAACTGACAAAAAAATTAAAGTTTTAAGAACTGATAATGGTTTGGAATTCTGCAATTATGAGTTTGATGAAATGTGCAAACTATCTGGTATGATAAGGCATAGAACTGTCACACACACACCACAACAAAATGGTTTGGCTGAAAGAATGAATCATACTATACTTGATAAAGTTAGATGCATGTTGTTGTGTTCTGGCCTGCCTAAAATTTTTTGGGGTGAAGCAGTTAAAACTGCTAGTTATCTGATAAATAGATGCCCTGCCAGTGCTATAAACTTTATGATCCCCGAGGAAAAATGGAGAGGTACACCTGTTGACTTTAGTAACTTAAGAGTTTTTAGGTGTGCAGCTTTTGCACACCAAACTGAAGGTAAATTAGAACCTAGAGCTCTTAAGTGTGTTTTTCTAGGCTATGGGGAAGGGGTTAAAGGCTATAGACTGTGGGTGAGAGATCTTAGAGGCTATAAGGTCATTATAAGTAGAAATGTGGTATTTAATGAGAATGACCTGCCCTGTTTTAAGTCTGAACAGCAACCTGCAGACCTGTTTGAGCCCTCTGAACAATCTGAAAATGTAGGAAAAAGGGTTGAGATTGAGGTGGAGCAACCTGAGGAGTGTTCTGACCATTCTGACCCCCTAAATATTGACCCACCTGAAGCTGAAACTGAACCTGGTGAGGTTCCTGAGGCTGATTTAGAACCTGTACAGCCTTTAGCTGATTATCAGCTTGTTAGGGATAGAGAAAGAAGGACCATTAGACCTCCCGCTAGGTTTGAAAATGATGTTTCCTTGCTTTCTTATCATGATATGATTGAGAATGAACCTGAATCTTATGAAGGAGCTTTGAGTAGCAAAGATTCCAAACAATGGCTTGTAGCCATGCAAGATGAGATGGAATCCCTTCACAAAAATGAGACATGGATTTTGGTAAAAAGACCGGAGGGTAAGAGGGTTGTGGATTGTAAATGGATTTTTAAAATAAAGAGGGGTGAACAAAGTGAGAATGACATTAGATACAAAGCCCGTTTGGTAGCAAAAGGTTTTACTCAAAAAGAAGGAGTTGATTTCAATGAAATTTTTTCACCTGTAGTAAAATTTACTACAGTTAGAGTCATTCTTGCCTTGGCCACTCAATTTAATTGGGAATTAGACCAATTAGATGTAAAAACTGCTTTTCTAAATGGAGACTTAGAAGAAACCATTTACATGAAACAACCTAGAGGATTTGAAGTGACTAACAAATCTGACTTAGTATGCCTTCTTAAGAAATCTCTTTATGGCTTAAAACAAGCTCCAAGACAATGGTATAAAAAATTTGACAATTTTGTGCTTGGACTTGGGTTTAAGAGAAGTAACTTTGATACTTGTCTTTATTGTAAAGGTCAAGGTGGAGCTAATTCACTTTACCTACTCCTTTATGTGGATGACATGATACTAGCTAGTCATGACATAAAAGAGATTGAAGATATTAAAGAAAAACTAAAATCTGAATTTGAAATGAAAGACTTAGGTCCGGTGAGAAAGATTTTAGGTATGGAAGTTAAGAGAGATAGAAGAGAAGGCACACTAAGTCTTAGTCAAAAATCATACATTTTGAAATTACTTAGCAAGTTTTCTATGGCTGAATCCAAGAGTGTTAGTGTCCCCTTGGCTAATCATTTTAAACTATCAAATGATTTATGTCCTAAAACTAAAGAAGAGTTTGAAAGAATGGCAAATGTGCCTTATCCAAATGCAACTGGTTCTGTAATGTATCTCATGGTGTGTTCTAGACCAGATTTGGCATATTCTATAAGTGTTTTAAGTAGATATATGTCAAATCCAGGTGAAGTACATTGGGAAGCCATGAAGTGGCTCCTTAGATACATTAAGGGGACCTCAAACTTAGGGATTCAGTTTAGAAAACAGGCTGAGGGTGTTATTTTGAAAGGGTTTACTGATTCTGATTATGCAGGCGATAGGGACAACAGAAAATCTACTTCTTCATACATGTATACTTTGTGTAATTCATGCATAAGCTGGAAATCCCAACTTCAAAAGATTGTGGCCTTGTCTTCAACTGAGGCTGAATACATTGCAGCCACCGATGCTATAAAAGAAGGAATTTGGTTAAAAGGGTTACTTAATGAATTTGGTTTTATTAAAGAAGTTGTTCTTTATTCTGATAGCCAATCTGCAATTCATTTAAGTAGAAATCCTGTTTTTCATAATAGATCAAAGCATGTTGATATTAGATTTCACTTTATTAGAGATGTTATTTCACAAGGTGTTGTGAAACTTGAAAAGATATCTACTAATTACAACCCTGCTGATGTAGGTACTAAAGTTCTACCTTTAAACAAATTCCTGGACTGCTTGACCTTGCTGAGTATTGTACCTTGCTGATCTGTGGATGCTGCTATTCTGTGTTAATGATATCTGTGATGTTTTTTTGGGATAACCACTGATTAACTTGAATCATTGTACCAAGGTGGAGTATGAAAGGAATTTGTGGCACAATGATGCAACAACCCAATGGGCTGAAATTGTTGGCCCAATTAGCTGAATAAATTGGTTTTATTATTTGGTGCAAAATCGTGTGATGATTGAATGAAGAAGTCGTGTTTCTACTTACCCTGTTTTTTGGACGGCCAGGATGTAGCCAAGAGCAATCACCACAGCCATTGGATGAAGGGCACTTCTGGAGACTCCTATAAAAGGCTTGTCTAGGGTTTGAACAGGAGACGAACTCTCTGATTTCCTTCTCTCTCGATGGTTCTGCGCCGTTCGAGTCTCTTCTCTCAATATTCTGTTGAAATCAAAATTACTCTTTTGATTTCTTTGTTCTCTCGAAAAGATTTGTAATCTTGTGTGATTCTTCTTTTAGTTGAGGGTGTTGTTCTTGAGTGAACTGCTGTGGTTTGAGGGTTGAGATCTTGTGTGAAAAACGGGTTTAGTCTGAGTGCTTAAACACTTTGTATTCCTACCATTGGGTCTTGATTTGAGTATATTCTGTGGTTATCCTTGAGGACTGAGAGGCAGAAACTGAAGAATCGAAACCTGTGGGTTTCGACCATATAAAAGCTACGGTTCCTTTTCTTTCTTTCAGTTTCGTGTATTAAATTTGTACAACTTAGAAGTTCCTGCAATTTCAGTAATTGATTGTGTTCGAATATTGTAGTTCACTGAATCTTGCAATATATACTTTACGGGTTTTTTCAATTTTGTGTTCAGATCTTGTTTTGCATATATATATTTGATTGATTGTTTTGAGCTAATGGTTTGATCTCCTCCCAACAAAATGCTTTTTTTTTTTTTTTTTTTTTGGTTAATCGGTTCTTGACCTTATTACTAATGATCGATTGGTTTTTCACCTTGTCCCAAGATTCTAATCTTATTATCTCTTCCATGACAAAATCTCCCTATTGAAATTTTCCAACTTTTACCCATGTTTCCTAGCCATCAAATTCATAATGTGCTCAAGATCCAATGCGAGGAAAAAATACTATCTTAATATCAATGTATTTAATTATGATTTATTGACAACTTTGTTATTTGTTCAATTGATTAACTAACGATAGTAGTAGCAACATATTAATTGCAAAGAGTTATGATAGGAAGATATATGTCATGATGAAAAATATATGGATGCTTGTTACCCGAACATGTTTATCTGACGATCTGTCACAGAGATTCAACATGAACAAATATCTTAGTATCAGCAGATCATCTATTATTTATAGTTGTGGAACTCATCATTCGACTTGAAACCGACATGGAATCTTATATGTGGGTTGTCACATTTTGACTTTGTTAGAAATGACTATAATTAAGGGGGTGTTTGGTTTTTATTTGAGAATTGATTCTCAAATAATTCTCATTTTCAACTACATATTTTTCAATAAAATAATATTTTTCATCACATCAATAATTTTTTCTTCTTTTTCAACCACACATTTCCCATCATATCACTATTCAAAAATCAAATCTTCCCCCAAAAATCTCTATCAAACAAGCTCTAAGGATTATAATGCGACACTACTTCGGTGATGTTACTTGCATGTAATGTCCCCATTTAGTGGAAATTAAAATCAAAATTTTAATTTAAGTCAAATTCAACAATTAATTTCAAACACATATTTCATCAATTTTTATCAAAATTTACTAAAAAATTGATTTTAATCTCCACCAAAAAGGGTGTCAAATCTTAAATGAAAATTATATAAATTAGTAAATACAAATATAACACCAATGTGAAATAAAATTTTGTTTTTCCGTTTGGAAGTGATTCTTTTTCACAAATAATTGATTTTTTGACCGTTAAAATGGGTCCTATATCTATCCCACCTCACACGTCCACAACAATTGATAAGTCAAATGTAATTGCTCTTTTTCAACTACCATTTTCCATTCATTGTTGGGAAGTATATAATCATAAGGGACAATCACGTAATTTTGCTATAAATATGGAGGGTAAAATATGCATAGATAAAATGTACCCTACCCTACTACATCTAGTCAAATGATCATTGCATTTGGTCAATTATTTTATTATGAAAATTCTGATCAATCCATTAAAATATGATAGAATTGGAATTAAAATCATTCCACGCGCACAGGCTAAAAGAATTTAGAGCATTCATAAAATATAGATACAATAAAATAATTTTTTGGATCTTAACTCTTGTTCGGTACCTTTAAAAAAATATTATTAAAATTTAAGTTAAAGTCTTTTGGTGACGCGGGTTAACTATAAATGTTAGTGAAATGATTGTTGTATATCAAATAAATAAAAAGTAATGTTTAATCCGCAGTAGCGTGATTAAACACTATAACATGGGTGAAAATGTAACATGTAAACTACAAACGAAAACCAAAAATTAAAACCAAGAAGGAAGGAAGGAAAGAAGAATAATAATAATAATAATAATAATAATAATAATAATAATGATAATAATAATAATTTGAGGCAAGTGATTTTCACTCTTTTCTTAAGACAAAATTGCCCCACAACGGTGCTCACGGTTCACGGCACTTCTCTCTCAGATACAACGGATTAACTTATGGTACAAATACTTCAAATCACAAGTTACGGCAAACTCTCGGAGGAGTTTCTCCCTACAAAGAAGAAAATGATTTGAATGAATTTGAAAGTGATTTGTAAGAGTTTTTATGTAATGCTCAATGCAAATATGGTATGGAATGTCAAATGGACGTTCAAGGGGTCCTATATATATATGATGATGGGTTTTAAATGAAGTGTCGCGCTCTAAATTTAGCAACTCTTGTTAAAGGTCGCATCATTCACTGTCGCTTGCCGTCATCATCGCCTTACTCGAGTGATAAAAATAGTGACTTTGTCATTAGCCTATTGCTAGCATGTCACTTAAGCGATAGTCTAGCGTCAGGCTAGCAATACACTTAGGCAAATTTCCGGCATTTCATCTATTTTTTCCCAAGTTTGGACTGTAATTTTTCATTCATCCGGAATTAGTTTTGAGATTTCAAATATACCACGACGATCTACTCTACGAGTAGAACGAGTTGGTCTATTTACATCTGTAATTTGACCATCGAATCAAGTCCGAATATTTAGTCGAAGTTGACACGAAAGTCACTTTCCAAGTTTTTTGTTTTGACACTTAACTAAATTTCCAATCTTCTAAACCAATTTTCAACAAAGTCAACAATTAATTTTAACTACACATTTCATAGGATTTACACAACTTTTCAACCACACAATTGATCAGCTTTTATCAAAATCTGTTAAAAATTTGATTTTAATCTCTATGAAACATGGACTTAATATTTTGAAAAGATTGTTTTGCAAATAAAATTTATAATTTTTTCTTCTTGTAATAGTATGTAGGGTATATAATAATGTGCACAGTATATGTCTTGATCAGCAATCTCACTAAGGTGCCTCATTGCTTGAGCTTTAATGACAACTTGAGTAAATCAAGAATCTCATACTTTTGGTCCAAAATTGAACTATTAACAATATTTGCATTAAAATCAGGTCGAGCGCCTAATGCATTGATTCCATCATATAATTGTTTATATACCAAAAACATGAATGTCTTGTTATGCAAAAGAAAGGACCTTGTGAAATGAACATAACCAAAACATGGCAATGAAGATATTTTAGAAACCATTTTCATGGTAAGATTTCATTCAACATAGATTGCAATACAAGTTTTCCATGATAAGATTATTCTGGTTTGTAGAAAACTACATTGTTGAAAAACATGTCAGAAGTCATCAGTCACTTCCCTCGTTTGGTATTGAAGCCGGGTTTCGGTACTTCTGCTTACGCCCTTCCACCATAGCAACTGTGCCGGTTGCTGGCTTAGGTGGTTTCTCCCATTCATTCACGGAGGTTGCTCCTGGTGGAGAACCTGCAAGCTTGGACTTAGGTGTTTCTTCCGCTGCATTTCTAGAGCTTGCTCCCGGTGGACAACCAGCTGGCTTAGCTGGTTGTTCCTCTTGATTCATGTCGGTTCCTGCCAGTGGGCAACCTGCTGACTTGTGCTTAGGTTGTTCCTCCTCTGTATTCATGGAGGTTGCTCCTGGTGGACAAACTGCTACTTGCTTGGACTTAGGTGGTGCTTCTGCTGCCTTCGTGGAGGTTTCTCCTGGTGGACAACCTGTTGGCTTAGGTGATTGCTCCTCTTGATTCATGGCGGTTTTCCTGGATGCTTCCTCTGCTAAATGAAAGGTTGTTTTGAGTGCTGGTTCAGAATCGCGAGGCTTTATTGCTGCTACATGTGATGACTTGTTCTTGATTCTAGCATAAAAACGGTCTACAAGAGTTTTCTGCCTCTCCTCATCATAGGCAGAACCACCATGGGCAGCTGCTGGAGTCGCGAGAACCAATAGCCCAAGGAAGAACGCTAGAAAGTATGCAGTAGACATGGCTACGAAATTGTTTGATGAACTGAAAGTGGAGAAATATCAGGGTTTTATAGGAGAGTACTAAAAGGGTGCATGTCCATGCACCACCTGCATTATCAACGTGGCCCCATTGAAAATATGCACCACCAGCGTGAGCCGCTCATGAAAACATGTTTGGTGTGAACATGACACATGATTTTTGTTGCGAATGTTGCCAAAGTTACCTTGTACAGAACACACCATGTTTAGTAAATCCAACTGCACAATTAACGTGTTACGCCAAGGGCGGACGCAGAACTTTAACGTTGGGGGCACAATCGAACTTTCAAAGAAGTTGGTAGAAATTTTACAATCTAAAATTTACGTCCAAAAAAATCATACTCTATGTAATTTTACATCTAAAAATTTACATGGAATATGACTTTTTCGGATGTAAAATTTCGAAAATTTTTGAAAATTTCCTAATAAAATGATGAAAATTATATTGAGAAATTTGTATCGCAAAAATAATAAATGTTAATGAAATAATTGATTTTTTTTTTAAAATGCAAAAAAGGTTCACGTTTAACGTATTTTTAACTATTTTCGATATATGTTTGAACTATTCGATATGTCCATAATGTAATTCTTGAAATAAGTTCGAAATGATACAAATAATTTGTAGATTCAATTAGCGTACGATCGTCGGAGAATTTTTAAAATTTGTATATTTCGAAATTCAAATTTATTTTTATTTTACTCCTGTTTGGTGGAGATTAAAATCAAATTTTTAGTAAATTTTGGTACAAATTAAATAGTTATGAATTTCATGAAAATATGTTATTAAAATTAATTGTTAACTTTGATTTAGATTAAAATTTAAATTTCAATCGATAACAAACGTGATTTTAAAAAAATATATATATATCAAAAGTTGGGGGGCACCTGCCCCCCAGGACCCCCCTTGGGTCCGCCCATGTGTTACGCTGTTTTTTGTTTAACTCTCATTTTTCAAAATTCATTTTCATTTATACATTTAATGAAAATCACAACTTTTCATTCACACATTTCATTAATTTTTTTTTAATCAAAATTTACTAGAAATTTATTATTATCCAAACCAAACGGGAACATAGTAAAATTTGTTAAGCACCCATAATTGATAGGATATTTTAAATGTAGAAATATGAATCCCATTTAGCATGTTTGATGAAGTTTAAATTTTAATTTTAGTTGATCAATGATATGTTGTATCCACACATTTAGTAAAAATCACAATTACTACCTACTTATTATTCACACATTTCATATATAAGATGTATTAATAAGCATCTCCAATAAATTCTCTAAATACAAAATATTCTTTATTTTAATGAGATAATGTTCCAAAAGACTTTCTATTTTAACTTTTTAAAAATAGAAAGTTAGTTTGACTCTTCAAATTTGAAGACCCAAACTTACTCTCTACTTCTTAAATTATTGAAAATGCATTTAAATTGATAGGCCATTGACATATAAAAAATTATGTTAAATAAAATATGAGAAGAAATCAATAAATATTTCTTGAGAAAAATAAAATAAAGAGCATTATTGGAGTGCATAAAATTTTTGACTCTCTAAATTTGTGCTCTCTATAATGCATAAGATAGTCATCTATAATATGTCGAAATATCACATGAAATGAGAATCAATTTTTAGAACATTATAGCCCTACTACCTACGTGTCCTATTACAATTAAATTATTTATTCACATGCAGGTATAATAATAATTAACATTTATTTATACTTTGTAGATTTATTCACATGCATGTATAATACTAATTAACATTCATTTATACGTCATAAATCTTGGGGGTTATTCCATGTACACTTTATATATTTTGGGTGCCATTCAATTATTCTAGGAGCAAATAAATTATTTATGATATGGTCCGAATATTTTTGATATGCTAAATTTTTTGAATTTAGTTTTGATGGTAATGGAGTGATAATTATGTGGTATATTCATGTTTGAGTTTATTCAATTTTGTATATTAGAAGTAACATAGCATTTGATTTCTCTATAGGGACATAAAATCAAGCCATGCCATTCAATGATACAATTCAAAAATTTGATGATGTAATTGAAAAGGGAAAAATCTTACATTATACAAAATGGAAACGTAAGATCTGTCAATGGGAAGTATCAAAATGTGAATGATGAAATCTAAGGGTCCGTTTGATTGTAAGGGTGGAAAATGGGTGGAAAGAAAATGTTTTACAGGGAATTGATTTTCTTAGAAAATGTTTTACTAGGAATTGTAATTAATTGTGTTTGATTTGTATAATTTTTCATGGAAAATGTTGAAAATTTGGTGTCCATTTGACTTCGTTTTTTATGGAATTTGTCCATTAAAATGATAATTTTTTCTATTGTTGAGTCTAAATTTGTTCTCATTGTCAAAAAAAAATTTTTGAAAAAAAAAAATTTACCATACCGATTATCATTCGTTTGAATTTATTTTGCATGAAAGTTGTCGTTAAAAGTGAATTTTTTTTTTACTATTGTGTCTAGAATTTGTTCTCACTGCAAAAAAAAACAAAAAAAAAAAAAAAAAGGTGGAAAATGTTTTCCCACCTATAAGGTGAAAAAACATTTTCCACCATTTATGCATCAAAGGGTTGTACCTAGAAAAAGGGAGGAAAACATTTTCCGTGAAAAATTTCGCACATCAAACGGTCGAAAAAGTGAAAGTAGGAAAATATTTTCCTACTTCCCTGGAAAACTCCGCCAATCAAACGGAGCCTAATTGTCTTTCACAATTAAAATGGAGGTAGAAGAGATTAAAGAACGTATATGCTATAAGATATCAAACTCTTTTCTCCAATTCAACGACATACAAAACTTCGCTAGCGGAGATATCATGATTGGTAATTATACTTTCAGTCAAATGTATTGTTTACAATCATCTTCGGAGAGTTTTACTATGTTTTAGTTCAAAAATTCAAAAAAATCTTCCCACATTTTATAATCAAGACCCTTTTTAAATAATAGCTATTTAATGAAATGAAAAAAAAAAAAAAACCTCCACATGACATTAGTAAAAGCATTGGTGTAGAAATTAATGATGTTTACGGTTGGTCATTGGCTAATAAATTACTTTTTGTTCCATTTTTTTCTCTTTGTTTTCAGATATTATAGGATTGGTATTCAAAGTAAAACTTGCATTCATCATCAACATTAAGAGGCAAGTGAAAGAACAACGACGAAACATGAAATGATTATCCTGGACAGTGGGTAAACATCATCCATAAAATCAAACAAATTTTGTTAATGAAATAAAAAGAAGATAAACTTTATAATATTATTTACTCAACAATTTTGCTCTTAGTATATGTGTAATACAATGAAATTATATTTGTGGGGTGATTTGGCCGACAATGAAGGAAAGTTTATAGAAGACAATGTTCATGAAATGCCAATTATTGCAACTTTGAATGTGGAAGCAAGTTATTACGAATGTCATACTTTGTAATTTATTATCATATTAAAACGAAGTCTATGCTAAAATCATTAATCTATGCAGTTTACAATAACGTGCAACACACGTTTACCTTTGACTAGTTAAGAATAAAAGTCTCTTGGAGATACTCTAGGTACTTGGAACTACTAACAAACGAGAACTAAATTATTTTATCAATTAATGTCACATTTTAATTACCATTCTAAACTGTCGTTTAACACCAATCTCTCTATATAGCTTCACTTACCAAATTTTATTTAAAATGAAAGTCGTGAACAATTTTTAGTTGATTATGAAAGGCTGAGGATCGAACTAGAATTTATAATAGTTAAAGGATCGAAATAGATGATCGTGACAAATAAAGAATCGAATGAGATTTTTCTAATATTTCAAGGATCACATTAGATGTTTCATAGTAGAAGGATCCAAATATTTCATAACAAATGAGATAATAATTTGATAAGTTCAATGACCATCAATTTTTTTTTTAAAAAAAATCTAATGGCCAATAAAAAATACTGTGCATAGTTCGATTTTTAACCCGCCAAATGACGTATTTCTTGAAATGTTTCTATTTTGTGGATCTTAATAATTAAAATTAAATGGAAATTCAAGCCTCTAATTTTGTGCGTTAAATGATACAATCAAACTTAATACGTGTAATGTAAATTATTTATAATAATGTTTTAATTATATTAAAATAATTGTGTCGTGATAACTTAACTAAAATATTAATTTCATAGAGTTTTCCGGATATGAAACTACAAATATTAAATGAATTTTAATTGTATTTGAAATAATTATGTCATGATAACTTATACAAAATATTATTTCATAGAGGTTGCCCGATATGAAACTATAAATATTATTTATTAAAAAATGATGACATGTACAGAAGTATATGACTAAAGGATCGTAACATGTTACTATAATAGTTGAAGGACCAAAGTGCATGATCCTGAAAGTTGAACGATCCATGTAGCTTGTATAATAGTTGAAGATTCCAAATAGATTGTGCTGAAAGTTGAAGGTTCAAAATAACACAATGTAATAGTTGAAGGACCGAAATAGATGGTCTAGAAAGTAGAAGGATCGAAATAGCTTTTATAGTAGTTGAAGGTTCGAAATAGATTATCCTGAAAGTTGAAGGATCTAAATAGCTTTTTATTTGTCCATTGATTCATTTCATAACTCGGAAGTGTGTTATCCTTTAATTTAGAATGAACTATTCCTTGAGTTCCGAAGAATCCTTTATCTCAAAGTGGATTGCAATTTGCAAAAATAAAATACAGAGTTTTGTACATAAAATTTCAATATGGTAGTGGATTGCCCGGATTCGAACCCAGAACTAGTTGGATGGAGTAGATAATTTCCTTATTTAAAATGGATGTACATATCCCAATAATCTATAATGGAATATAAATAACTCTTTATTCACTCGATTTTTTGTTCATAATCTGAAGGACCGAAATAGATGATCCTGAAAGTATAAGGATCGAATTCAGTTAGAAATGATAGTTGAAGGTTCAAAATAGATGATCATGAAAGCTGAAGGATAAAATTATCTTTTAATATAGATAAGGGACCGAAATGGATTATCTTGAAAGTTGAAGGATCTAAATAGCTTTTATAGTAGTTTAAGGATTGAAATGAAATATCCCAAAAGTTGAAGAATCTAAATAGCTTTTTATAGTATCTGAAGGACCAAAATAGCTTTTCTAATAGTTAAAGGTTCAAATCAGATGATCATGAAAGTGGAAAGACAGAAATAGGTTTATATAATAGTTGAAGGACCATAGTCTATCATCCTAATAGTTGAAGGATCTAAATATTTTCTTATAGTAGGTGAGGTATAAAAATAGCTTTATATAAAAGTTAAAGGAGAGAAATTGACAGGCCTGAAAGTTGAACATTTATATAATTGTTAAATGATCGAAATAGATTATCCTGAAACTTGAAAAATCAAATTAGCTTTATATAAAAATAAAGGATTGAAATTGATGATCCTAAAAGTTGAAGGATCGAAATAGCTTTTTGTAATAGTTAAAGGACCGAAGTAGATGAAACTAAATGTTGAAGGATTGAAAAGCTTTATATTCGAGATAGATTATCGTGAAGGTTGGAGGACCAGAATAGATGAGCCTAAAAGTTGAAGGATCGAATTAGCTTATGTAATAGTTGAAGGTTCGAAATAGATAATATTGAAAGTTGAAAGATCGAAATAACTTTTTATAATAGTTAATGGACCAAAATAGCTTTATAGTAGGTGAAGGTCTCGATATAGATGGTCATGAACGGATCAAATTAACATCATATAATAATGGAAGGATCTAAATAGCTTTATATAAAAGTTGAAAGATCGAATTGATTGTCTTGAAAGTTGAGGGATCAAAATAGATTTGTATAATAGTTGAGGATCCGAATTAGATGATCCTCAAAGTTAGAGAATCGAAATAACTTTTTATAATAGTAGAAGGATCGATAGCTTTATATAATAATTAATGGACCAAAATAGATAATCCTCAATGGTGAAGGAGTGAAATTGACGAGTTCGAAAGTTAAAGGATCGAAATAGCTTTTGTAATAGTTGGAGGATTGAAATAGATTATCTTGAAAGTTGAAGGACCGAATAGATGATCCTTAAAGTTAAAGGATGGAATTACACTGTATAACAGTTGAAGATTAAAAATAGATCATCTTGGAAGTTAAAGGACGAAATTACCTTGTATAACAATTGAAGGTTAAAAATAGATTATCCTGAAAGTTGAAGAATCGAAATAGCTTGTTGTATTAGTTGAAGGATCGAAATAGATGATCTTGAAAGTGAAAGGATCGTTTGAATGATTATGAAAGTTCAGGGTTCGATTCGTAATGGTAGAAGAATATGAGTGAACATAAAGTGAGACGAACACAAAAATAATTAAACACAACACCTAGTCCTTTGGAACAACATAATGTCATTTTGGGTCACGAGAACTTGATTTCATTCCAAAAATAGTTGATCATATCTTGGGAATATTTTAGAAGACTTGTACAAGTTAAACAAGTTAATTTGTTGAATATCTTATCTTATAATGGGAATATAATCTA
The DNA here is from genome assembly GCA_035079005.1 of Fraxinus americana. NCBI lineage: Eukaryota > Viridiplantae > Streptophyta > Magnoliopsida > Lamiales > Oleaceae > Fraxinus > Fraxinus americana. The sequence continues at coordinate 110,831 of JAVHZT010000087.1, read as the reverse complement.
ATTTGAGTTACTTATCTTAGTTCGTAATTAAGTCTAGTGTAGTTTACCCACAAAATAATAGTGTTGGTCATTACTGCATGAACTTTGTGTCAACACTGCTGTCCAAATGTAATGAAAACTTGCATTCATTCATTTTTATGTGGATATGAGTGAAAATAAAGGGAAATGGATATATAATTAGTTGAAAAAACACCCATTCATTTTAAATAGCAACATGTCATTTTGAGTTACGGGGTCTCATTTTTACTATAAATATAGTGAAAACTAGGGCTATACAAAAAATTGTGAATTGCAAATCGAACCGAACTCGTTGATTTGAAACAATTGGTTTCCTCAAACTAAACTAAATCATTTCAAAATGGCTTGATTTAGATTTCAATTTTCAAAAATCACACAAAATTAAACGTAACTGTTTTTTTTTTTTAAAAAAAAAATTAATTACAAATGGTAGGAATGTTAAACTTGTTTTGAATATATTGTTAGCATTGGTTAAAACCACATTGAAAGTGTTCTTCCTCTTCCACATCATTTTTTGAACATCAAAAGTATTTCTAGAACGCAATACTGAAAAAAGAAAAACAACCCTTAATCAAATTGTTACTTTTTGTTTCTTCATAAACATAGTATAACATCAAATCCTTGTATCTCGTAACATCTAGTTCAAGTTTGATTATATTAAGGAAAACGAAGAACTCAAGTTTAATTTCATAGCACAAAATTAAGTGTTTTTCTAGTGTAGATTCGGTCAATGCCTTCATGGATACAGCGTTGAAGTATTTCGTCCAAGAAAATCATGGCATGTAAGATTATTGTTGACAACAAGAATACAAATTCCTTCGTATCCCATAGATTGACAAGATTTTTCGTCCAAGAGAGCATCCTCATTGTCCATTCTTGAAGTTTTATGACAAATGTTCCCATAGATTGACAAGATTTTTCGTCTAAGAGAGCATCCTCGTTGTCCATTCTTGACATTTTATGACAAATGTGATGAAATTATCTCAAGAATAATGATATTTATCATTATGATGATGGAGCATTGTTGATGTGGTATTCTATTTGGAATAATAAGATTTTATAGTTCAATTTTTATGAGAGAGGGGGAAAGAGGAGAGAGAGAAATGTGAGATATAATAGAATGTCACATCACAAATATTCAATTATCATAATTATAAATAACATTATTCTTATCTTAATATAAGAAGAAGTTTTTAAAAACAATAAAGAAGACTTAGATAAATGATTTATTAACATTACTAGAAAAGATTTATTGATGGAGATTTTTTTTGAGACACAAGTCCAAAAATTTAATTTTAATAATTGTTTGTCCTTGCTATCTAACAAGGATGTCTTTCATTTAGATTGACATGTTCAAGTACAGGGGCGGAAGTAGACTTCTTAAACAGGAGGGGCACAATCAAAATTTCATGGAATTTCATATGACCAATATTCAATTATCATGATTATAAATAACATTATTCTTATCTTAATATAAGAAAAAGTTTTCAAAAACAATAAAGAAGACTTAGATAAATGATTTAGGGCCTGTTTGTTTTTTATTCTCAAATTCTATATTAAATCAATTCTCATTTTCAACCACATATTTTCCATCACATCAATAATATTTCTTCTTTTTTAACCATACATTTCCCATCATATCACTATTCAAAAATTAATTCTTCCCCCAAAAATCCCTACCAAACAAGCACTTATTAACATTACTAAAAAGATTTATTGATGGAGATTTTTTTTGAGACACGAGCCTAAAAATTTAATTTTAATAATTGTTTGTACTTGCTATCTAACAAGGATGTCTTTAGATTGACGTGTTCAAGACCAGGGGCAGACTCAGACTTCTTAAACGGGGGGCCACAATCAAAATTTCATGGAATGAAAAGCTCAATCATTTAGCGAGATAGAGTAGTTACACAGGGGGAGATGTATAATGTATTCCATGGAATGCTATTCTAGGAAGTGATCCTCTACAAAGAACAAATATTAATTATCAGAGAGAGAGAGAAACCTGTGGACATAAACGTTATATTTTCTACGCTTGAGATACATTTCCTGCACATAAATATCCTCTCCATCTGATAACCTAGGAGCCTTAGAGATGGCTATGCCATTTGTACAGAACCACCTCCAAGATTAACCGCTCCAACAGTAGACGGATATTCTTTACCCAAATTTCCTAGTAGATAGTTGATTGTCACCTGCATAGACATGAAAAAATTCTAAATAATTCCACGACCACAACTAATAACAAGTAATAATATATAAGCATAAGAAAAAATAATAATGATCCAATCGATGTTACTTGTGAGTCATTCTACTGCAATTTCCATGTAAATTAAAGTGTACAACTCACTTTAAGTAAAGCTCATCAGCCATAGGAAAACGCTTTAGCACGTGAGTGCATCTTCATTTGAAGACTAAATGCTTGCCACATTATATGTTGTAACTTGTTAATCCTAAACTTTTAACTAGTATTCAAATGAAACGCAAACTGAGATATCTATATAAGCTGGAAATTAGATACTGGTAGCTCGATTTATGCGGTCAGATCTTAAACGTGCAGTTCCGCTGCAAGTCAAATAAGCAACTCCTAAAAAATTCAGGTAAGACCATAAACAATTTCTCTTTTTAGCATCTCTTTTTTTTCCTTTCGCAAGCAACATCCAATTTCATTAGTTACTATTTCCATAATTCTACCATTCGACAAAACAAAAAAATTTGCTGGGATCTATTGATAAATCATGTCAACTGCCTCACTAGTGATCTTCCAAGCTTCTTTCTTGTTCTCTATGAAGTGTACCAAAAGAGACACTAAAATCAAAATATTAGATTAACACTTAATCCCAAAATCCCAAAAAACCAAAATCCCCAAAAAGGGAAATCATGTTTAAAAAATTTTTCCTTCATCTGTTTCAAGATTCTGAAAAGGAAATTCATTGGAAAACTAATTTTCTCAAAGATTTGATAGAGAACAGTTTTGGAATGTGAACATAATTAAGTTCCGTATATGAATTATGATCAGACAACCCAAAAAGCAACTAACATGCAATGATGCAATAATTTTTACAATATCAGCACATTTAACATTAATTCTTACTAAAACTTGTCTAAAAATATATTAATCTTCAATTTTGTACCTTGGAATTTCTAGACAAGTAGTGATATGCTAATTTGCCTTCAAGACGGTACTCATGCATAACCCAGTTGCTCTTTTCACCCTTTGGAGCCCTTCCACGATAGAAAACTAGGGTTTTCTTCATACCCACCAGTGAACAAGTCTTTAAGATGTAAATTTCCCAGTCTTTTCCAGTAGCCTTTCAGTATCTAGCTTCTATTACGCGATTAGCCCTTAACCTAGTTGGGTATTTCGGAAATGGGCGGACCTCGGGATTAGGGATTTGGGGTTTGGATACAATTTTTTTTCCTTTATATATTATAAAACAAAAATTCTTCAAAATCTTTGGGGCTAAAAATGTGTTAAACGTGAATTTTAAAGAAAGACGTTTAATTCACATTTTCTTTATAAAAAAATCAATTATTTCATTAACATTATTTTTGCAATACAAATTTCTCAATATAATTTTCAACATTTTATTAAGGAATTTTATATGGAATATGACAAAAAAAATTTTGAAATTTTACATCTGAAAAAGTCATATCCTATGTAAATTTTTGGATCCAAAATTACATGGTGTATGATTTTTTTGGACATAAATTTTTGATTGTAAATTTCTCCAAATTTCTTTGCAAGCTCAATTGTGCCTCCCAACTTTAAAATTTTATGTTCGCCCTTGAACCTTCTCTTACACGATAAATTAATTGATTTTTACTGTTTGCTTCAGATATGCGTGGAGAGGCTTCTATCTAGGGGTGGCAAAAAAGCTCGGCGGCTCGGGCTCGGGCTCGGTCGCACCGAGCCGAGGCTCGGGCCGAGCCCCATGTGGGGGCTCCGAGCCGAGCCCGGGCCAGCCCGTTTCACGGGCCAAAATGGCCCGTGTTATTTATAATTAAAAAAAATACAAAAATTTAAATTAAAAATTTTTGTGTGAGGCAAGCTACAATCGTAGTCGCCTCACGAAGCTCATCAGCCTGTTGCCACGTCGGCTACATCTACTGTAGCCGCAGAGCGGCTACGTGTAGTCGCCTCACAGGCGACTTGAGTTACTGCGTGCAGGCACTTTAAGTGCCTACACGCAGATGACGTGCACGCAACCTCTTGTGTGCGCGCAGATGGATTTTTTTATAAATGAAATGTCTTGTCAAAAATTTAAATTTATAAATTAAATATAGTTAAAACGGATATATTTTTTTGTCTATAAATACGAGAAAATTTTTACAAATTCATATCAAGCTATCTCATATTTTCTTTACGCAATATTCAAATTCCAATTGAGCTCTCAAATCTCAACTTTCTTTACTCAATATTCAAATTCAGTATTATACTCTCAAATTTCTTTTACTCTTTTTTTCAATATTTTTTACTATAATACTTACACATGGATTTCACTAGTGATGAGATTAATCAGTTTAGAGATAGTTCGAGTACTCCATTGGGGTACAATGCATTTCAAAATGTTCCAATTGATTTGGAAGATATTGAAGAGGAGGAAGTAGTCGAGGTTAAGAAGTCGAAAAAAGAGTTTGCAGATTATTGGCAACATATGACTCGGAAAAAAGTTGGGGTTCAAAATGGAGTCGATATTTGGAAAGCATGTTGCAATTATTGCGGTAAAGAACTCAGTTGGAAGCCTAGTTCGAGCACATCGCATTTAAATAGACACATATTAAGAAGTTGTAAAGCGAAACTAGTCAGTCTTGACCCGAAACAGACCAAACTAACATTTACTGGATCCGGTTCTACTCTTTCCACTTTTGTATATTTACAGGAAATATTTCGTGAAGGAATGGTTACATACGTGGCTGCAGCAGAGATGCCGCTAACGATGATCGAGTCAATACACTTTACTCGTCTTGTGCAGAATTATCTCCAACCCAGGTATCATTCTTATTGTAGAAATACTCTTCGTTCTGATACTATAAAATTATATAACAAAAGAAAACAAATTAATATTGAAAGTTTAAAAACTTTTAATTGTGTTATATCATTTACCTCTGATTTATGGACCGGTGTTAATAAAAAAGATTATATTGCTACTACAGCTCATTACATTGATCACCTATGGATTATGCATAAAAGAATTATTGCATTTAGATGTGTAGAATATCCTCATAATGCGACTAACATATACATGATTTTAAAAGATATTATACAAGAATATGGTATGCAAGAAATGATTCGAAGTTTTTTATTTGATAATGCTGGTGTAAAAAAAGTTGTTGTCGATAAATTTATTGATGATTTGAACCCTATTTTGGAGGTTTATTTTTTCATCAACGTTGTGTATGCCACATTATTAATTTGATTGTAAAAGTTGGATTAGAACATATAAAAACACCGTTAGATAAAATTAGGCAAGCAATTAATTTTATTACTAAAAAAAAAACCCGAGCCGGCTCGGCCCGCTTAGGCTCGGGCCGAGCCTCATTTTTTTTTGCCAGGCCCGGCTCGGCTCGGGCCAAAAAAAGCTCGGGCTCGACCCGAGCTTTTTTTTCCTGGCTCGGGCTCGGCTCGGCTCGTCTCGTTGCCACCGCTACTTCTATCATCTTCCTCTCACTTTCCTTTTTTTTTTTTTTTCTATTTATACTATTATCTCTTTCCAACTCTCTTGCACAGCTCTCTCTTCTACTCACTCTACCGCTCTTCCCTCTCTAAGGTTCTTCAAAATCTTCTCAAGAGTAGTTTGAAGTGAATATCTTGAAATTCAGGCATGGTTATAGGACACATTCACTATGTAGAAATACCTCTTCTAGATTTTATTCCAACATGTCGTGTATGTGTTTTATCAAATACATATGAATGTAATTTAATATTTAACGTTATAAGTTTTTGTTTAAATTTATGTGTTAACTTGTTTTAAATATATTACTATAATATCGATATGTAAAAATCACGGAATAAAACCGAATCAACCTACAAATAATGGTTTGATTTTGAAATGGTTTGAATTAAAAATATAGCATAAACCGTCAAAATTGAATAGAGTTCACCCCTAGTGAAAACTTGCCTATGTTCACTTTCCTGTGAGTACAAGAGAATAAAAAAAAAAAAATGGATAGAAATAGTTAAAACATTATTAAACTACTTTTTTTATGACTCAAGTGTCCAAGTTTCACCCGACTAATCCTAAAGAGTGGCGGCCTTCTCCCTTGATTCGCCACTTAAGTTAATTCGGATGCAGCAATAATTTATATACACTTGGGTCGGACATTCCATTATTAAACTATTTATAATGGCAACATGCTATTTTAGGTCACATGCTTTCAATTTCACTACAAATATAATTAAAACTTATTTTTATTAATTCTTAAGTGGATACGAATGAACATAAAGTGAGAAGAATACGAAATTAGTTAAAATAACACTCAAGACGTTTAAAGAGGCGGCATGCCTTTTGTCTTTGGTTTTATTTAAATTGGGCATCAAAAGTGAGAATGGAAGTGGAGATTTATGTTTGGAGAATTTGATAAATTTTGAGTTCAAATTGGACATTTTAAATGAAGGATATTCAAGACTTCTAACATATTATATATATATATATATACATAAAATAAAATAGACTAAATACTAGGGTGTCTGAGAGCACTATTAAGCAGATTTTAATCCAAAAATTGACCGTTTCTTTCCACCACTGGATCCCACATGTGAAATAAGATGTCAAGAATGACTGCTACCACGATTTAAAAAGCAATTTCTGTGGCAAGATGATAACTTTTTGAACTGTGCTTCAGCGTCGAGAGGGTGTAACACCCTCCCTAACAGGACACACACATTGGGGGAGGAGGGCTTTTTTTTTTTTTTTTTCATTTTTTATTCCATATGAGTCCCACGTCAAATCCACCCTCATGTGAGGGTCAGTCACTCAGGTGGGCAACTCCTTTGGAGGTTAATCCTAACTTTTTTATCAAACATTATTGTTCACTATACCTTTTAAGCAAATTCCCCTCTAAAATATTAAAGAGACGACTCATCCGCACTGTAGCCGCGGGTCCACCCCTTTTCTTCCACAAGCGTACGTAAGCACGAATGTAACCCCCCAAAAGCAACTTCTAACTATAGCTAAAATTTCCAAGAACAGGGCTACACCACAAAGCTAAAGCGTGAACACCCCAAGAACCCACAGATGACAGATTCTCGTGCTCGATGACACACGATGTCAAGAAAACTATAACTTTTTTCTTTGTATAGAAAATAGTAAAGAGAAGGAAAAAAATGGATTCTGCCGCTCTTGATCATGTAATTAATCGTTTGTTTGAGGTTAAAGGGAAGCCGGGGAAGCAAGTGCAGCTCTCGGAGTCAGAGATCAAGCAGCTTTGTTTGCAGTCTAAAGAGATTTTCTTGCAACAGGCTAATCTTCTTGAGCTTGAAGCACCCATTAAGATCTGTGGTAAATTTTCCTTCGACTTTTTGCTTTTCTCCATGTTTTTTATGTTTGGGTTTTGTTTTGTGGTGATTTTGTGATGTTCATTTGTGTTAAAGTTGGATTATTATTATTAATTTTTTTTTTAACTTTTTATTATTTATTATTATTTTTTTGAATGGAGTTTTTCTTTTATTTTATATTTTTATTTGGGTAGTTCACTTGAAGTGATCCTTGTTATTTTCAGCTTCTACGTCCAACTGGGGAAATTCCTAAGTTTGTGCATATAGAATAAGCGCTTTCAGTGCGGATAATGATGCTACAGGAATGATATGCACTATGACTGAAAGTGGGAGTCTAGGAATATTGAGAACTTTGTAAATTAATTTCTAAATTTTGGAGCACATGATGGAAATATAAAATTTCTTTTGATGGTTAAGTTAAGACTTAAGAGAGCCCCTTTTTAGTCGTAAATGCTTGGTAGATTGGAGATAGTTGTTGAAGGAGTTTAAATGAGCTTGATTATGTAATTGTTCATTCACCATTTGCTTGAAAGAACTATAGTTTGACCTTTCATGTTAAATTGGAATCTGGTACATGGAAGCCACATGTTATGCATACATGTCAGTCTGAGGATTAGAATATGATATGACACTTGGCTTTGATGAGTTCTTGTACATAAAATGTACAAGAGTTTTTTTTCTTGGGTTCCTGTTGTCAGCTTGGTCAAAATATTCGGGTAACAGCTCCTTTCCGATGCGTGTCAGAATGCCCGGTGGCGTGTTTAAATTACTTTTTAGATTTGTATGGTTCAACACGTTGCTAACATGCCAGGAGATACATTGCCGACATGTTGTAGTTTCATAGTCAACATGCCGGTATTAACCAAAAAAGAATTCACTTCACATTATAAAAAAATTAATATTATTTCAATTAGCTTGTTGGGACATGTTGTGTCACTACTTTTTTGAAAAATTGCATATTTTTACTCCTTGTCCATGTCGGTGCTTCACGGGTGATCTACTTTGTATTTCTTCTATTCTTTCGTTAGAAAGCCAATGATAAAGTCCAGTTGGTGTACTGATTATATACCTTAAACTGGACAATTATCCTGATGCAGTTCCTATATTGCATGCTCATGACAAGCATTTGATACACATACTCTCTAGCTCGTTTATAATTTTTCATCTTATCTTTTCTGACATGACCATATATTTATCTTAACATCTATATGATTGCCACTATCATCTTCTGAACATTTTGTCCTTCAATGGCCGAATAGTCAATACCATAACGTGCAGTAGATTTGACAATCACAGTATCGAATCTATTCTGTAGAACTTTTATAGAGCTTCTCTATTTTGCCTAACTCATGCTAATTCTCTGTGTCTATTGTTTCCAATTCCACTTTCCTTAATGAGAATCACTCTTTAGGACAATATGATAATCTATTTTGACTACTGTGTCATCTTTATTTCTACTCTAAACTAAAACAATGTTCTATGTATTCTGTCTTAGTTTTACTTCACATAAAACTCTTTGGTTCCTCCAAAGTTTTAAGTTATAATTTATTCCTTTTCCAGACTTATTAACTAAAAATAAAGCACTGCATATTGAATATATCTCGTAAGGTTATTCATTACTAAAATAAAAAGATGAAGAACAGGGTAGAATGTTAACACAAGCTTATTGTAATATTGATATATGGTGTGCAATTGGAATTGAAGTTTCCTTTCAAATACCTGCATAACACACTCCTAGTTATTCTATAATATGCTTTGTAATATCTTTAAAAGTCATGTCCATGTTTTACTTCTTTCCACTAAACATTTCACCCATCAATCTCGAAATAGAATAAATGACTTACACAGTGGATCTTCTTAGTATTAGATCGAATTCATTCTTGAGGATCTTGCACCTAAAAATTGATGAATCAGTGTAAATGAGCTGAGGTTAATACTGCTAATGTTGACAACAATCTTGAAACAAAGCCACAAGGGTTTGACTTGGATAAATTTTTGATTGTCTAAGACACATGAATCCTTTTTTGCCATTTCATTGTTATAATTACTGCAAGACCACCCAAACTACTATCCTTGACAACCAAAAAAAGACGTATTATTTTGGTTTGGTCCTCCTTATAATCTGTTATGTACGATCGCAGCACTCTTGTGGAGTAGAAAAGACATGACATAACCTCTTTAGTTAACAAAGACATGTCATAACCTCCACTTGTTGGCATGTATTCTCATTATTTAATGCATCAAATATGAACATGTTGTCTTATCACTGAATTCTACGTTATACATACTGAATTTGTGATATTTTTTTTTCCAATTTTGCAACAAATGTCTAGCTCAAAATAATTACATATCAAGCATTATTTGGTTATTGTAGTAGAATAATGGTTACAGTTCTCCTGAGCCTTGATGTTGCCATAATCTACCCTTCATTGCCTGTTTTCTCGTTATTTATTGTTACGTCCAAATTTATCTTTCATTTATTACATCAAATGTGAACCTATTGTCTTATCGCTGAATTTTACGTTACATGTATTGAATTTGTGAATTTCTTTATTATTTATTATTATTATTATATATTTTTTTAATTTTGCAACAAATGTCGAGTTCAAAATAATTATATATCAACCATCATCTAATGATTATAATAGTTACAGTTCTCATGGGCCTTGGTTTAGGACAAATATTATGGTGCCGTCTTATTATTAATAGGCAAATCTCTTTTTATTAGTAGTTAAGGCTGATATAATGAGTCAAAGCCATACCACAAAGTGATGGAATGGGTGGATCAAAGCAATTCCACAAAGTGATAGAATGGATTTGACCCATACAAGAATTATATGGTATATGGGAAATTATAAGCTATAAAATGCATATTAAAAGGAGCTATTGTATTTAACCTAGATAAGAATTAAATGTTATTATATAAGGAATGCAAAGATGGATTTAAAAGAGCTGCACAATGATTATTCTTCCTGTGTGAATGGCACAAAGAATACGTTTTATATGTATTCTTCTTCTTTAATGGTTGGTGGTTCTCTGTGGAAGCTTGGCATTTATGAGATGGTCTCTCTCTCTCTCTCTCTCCATATGTGTTGTTTATGTGAACAATAAAGTTTGTTTATTGTAATTTTAATGAATGGGAGAAATTTATTTTTTATGTATTGTTTTTTTCTATTTTGAGGACTACTTGTGCTCGAGTTTTGTACAGTGTTTCTCTTTCATAACTCCGGTTTATCCAAAAGACAAGAAGGAAAAAGTGAAGGGAGGAAGGAAGAAACTTCGGAAGAGGAATAGAAAAATTCTCTGTAGGTGTAGGCAACATGATTTGGTCATGGCACCAGCTGTTGTATAAGAAATTTTTCTTTTAGATTAGATTAATGAATATCTAATGTTCCTGAATTTTCTTATATTATTTAAGCGATGATCAGATAAGGGGATTCAACATTTACATAACTTTGAAACAATTCCGAAATAGTGTAATTATGAGTAAAGTTTAAATAACGTTATATAGATAATTCAAGATGTTGGATTTTTCATGTCAGATTCTTAATTATTTCTCTACTTAAAGATGAAAAGGACAATTTCATTGTAACTTGCTAAAAGGAAGCATTCCTATTGCTTAGATATGCAAAAGAAAATAAAAATTTTGTGTTTGACCCTGGATAAACTCCACCATATTACTTCAATTGGGTGATAAAATACTTTATGGGGAAAAAGTAACTCTTGATAGTATAGCCAATGTTTGGCTAATGTTTATTAACGGTCCAATCATTTTTAATCCACACATTCGTGGAACCCACAAGTACTAGCCTACTTATCCACTAATTTCTATCTATTTATATTTTAAACCGTTTATAAACACTCTCAAACAAGCTTATAGTTTCTTTCCCTATCTCATTATCAATTTCCTTCTTCCCATCCTGTAATAGTTTACCAGATGCTCCAACTTTTTATGTTCATTGCATTAGTCTAGGCTCCTTATCTAAGATCCCTTGTCACTACATGCGTCAACTAACTCCACGGGATCCTTTTCTGTCAGATAGAAAGGGTACATTGTCAGGATTTTAAGTGTCATAATTTTTCTGTTGCATCTCTTTTCTTAGACAAAAAATACAAGTCCTGAAAGAATTAATCATTACCTGTAAACCAAAAACATGGAAGTGATTCCAGTACATTATCAGGATTTTAAGTGCCATAATTTTTCTGATGCATTTCTTTTCTTAGACCAAAAACATAAGTCCTGAAAGAATTAATCATTACCTTTAAACCAAAAACATGGAAGTGATTCCAGAATATTAAAGTTTATCTGTTTTGAGTATGCCTGATGTTCCTATTTCTTGCCTGCAAATGATTTTTTTCTTGCAATGTGGTATCCGCACATTACTTTAAACGAAATTTTAATGAATGAGTTCTATTCTTAGTAGTGATGATCAAAGTGATTTAAGGATGGGTGTTAAAGAGTTCTCAACATCTTCATAGGCAAACTGAAACTATGACAGTGCTTTGAAAATGTTAGATTTGAGGATCTGGTGAAGAATGAAGTCAAATTTCAAGTTCTAAAGCCATTCTCTTAATAAATATATAGAGCTTGTTTGGGAGATATTTTTGGGGGAAGAATTGATTTTGAATAGTGATATGATGGGAAATGTGTGGTTGAAAAAGAAGAAAAAATTATTGATGTGATGGAAAATATTATTTTATTGAAGAATTTGTGGTTGAAAATGAGAATTGATTTACTGTAGAAAAATTAAATCCCTTCCAAACAGGTCCATATTCACAATGTAGATAAAGAGGGCAACCCATTTTAAGTTGTCCGGGGAAATAGACAGAAGTTGTTAACATGAACCAGACTTTTCATATATGGCAAAATCATCAAGATACACAAATGTGATTATCATTTATTACACTCCATCGTCCAAAAACTGAATTTGTTTTGACTCTCACCTCAAATGGTATTCCGTCATCATATTCTGTATTGGTGGATTTACCTTTTAGTTTGTATGGAATAAGGTTTTGTTGGTTGTTATACATTTAACTTCTAGTTAAAAGCTTCCAAATGGTACAAACATCTGTTGTCTTTGATCTACTTCTGCTCATGTTCATTGAATTAACTGGAATATGTTTGTACTTCTTATCAAACAATTTGACTTTTGAGTTAAATATTTTGCAGGAGACATTCATGGTCAATATTCTGATCTTCTTAGACTCTTTGAATATGGTGGATTACCCCCCAAATCTAATTACTTATTCTTGGGGGATTACGTGGATCGTGGGAAGCAAAATCTGGAAACGATCTGTCTTCTACTTGCCTATAAGATAAAGTATCCTGAAAACTTCTTCCTTTTGAGGGGAAACCATGAATTTGCATCAGTAAATCGTATATATGGATTTTATGATGAGTGCAAAAGAAGATTTAATGTGAGACTCTGGAAAACATTCACAGATTGTTTTAATTGCCTACCTGTGGCAGCTGTTATAGATGAAAAGATACTGTGCATGCATGGAGGACTCTCTCCTGATCTGCATGATCTGGATCAAATTAGAAATATGCAACGTCCAATGGATGTTCCAGAAACTGGTTTACTTTGTGATCTCCTATGGTCCGATCCCAGTAAAGATGTCAAAGGGTGGGGAATGAGTGATAGGGGAGTGTCCTATACATTCGGTCCTGATACGGTAACCGAATTCCTTCAAAAGCATGATCTTGATCTTATATGCCGTGCCCATCAGGTTTAAATGTTGATTTTTCGTGCTATTCTACCGTAATATACAATCTCTGTGACTAATTAGCCTATTAATTTAATACAGGTCGTTGAAGATGGCTACGAGTTTTTTGCTGATAGACAGCTTGTCACAATATTCTCAGCCCCAAATTACTGTGGAGAATTTGACAATGCCGGTGCCATGATGAGTGTGGATGAAACTTTAATGTGCTCATTTCAAATACTGAAGCCTGCAGAAAAGAAGCCAAGATTTGGATTTGGGAGCACTGCTACAGCTAAACGAGGAACTCCTCAAACAAAAACGATGGTAAATTTATTCTCTGTCTAGAGATATATCTATAATCTTCATTTAATTGAATTGAACATGTATGAAGAGAGTTTGAGAAGTTGTGTGCAAATAAAGCTAGCACAGAGCCCAAAAATCGGGGTTATGCTGACAAAAAGCATTTTGGAATGTATGCTTTGATAAAATTTGCCCGAGTTATCACTAAATTTAATCTTCACACATTACATTTTCTCTCTTTCTTAACCTGCTTTATCCGTATGTTTTCAAGGAATATGGAAAAATACATCACAGAATACTGAAACGAAGAAGTTTTTCAGATATCTTTATTTATATGTTGAGTAAGAAAGCTGTAAGGGTTGATATTGGAGTTTTAATGAAAATATGTTTCACTTGTGTTATCTTTGACGTTCAAGATTCACGGATTCAAGTCATTACCATTAATGTTGACATTGTTTCTTAATAGTTTTATGTGTCTTTAACCTGATCAGCTTTTGAGGGTATAGATCTCCCTCTTCCTCGAATATTATTTCCTTCACTATGTATAATTGATATCTAAAGAAAGACTACTATACGTTTTTTGGTAAGAATACTAAGCCCTTGTTTGGCACCTGTTTTCAATCGGTCAAACCACTTTTTATCCACATATTTTGGTGTAAACCTTTTATGTCAGTTTATCTAGATAGAAAGAAATTTTGTTTAGTTGCAAAGTCCTTCACCATAAGAAAGGACTTAGGGAATCATTTTCAACTACCTTGATTGTAAGAATAAATGCATTTCCTGTATCAATTTGGTATCAGAGCAATTTGTTTTCCTTTGGCTTAAACGTTCTCAAATCTAAAAATTTCTCCAATCATCGCCTTCCACCATCCACCCAAGCCAGAAACGACTTCTGACATCAAAACGTGAAAAACAACACAAAAAGAATAAAAGCATTCATCTTTGCAGCCGCAGTTTTCTGTTTTTAACATTATCTTATCTTAGCTATTCCAGTGAAGGGGAATTTCTTACAAGAAGACTACAATAAGAGAAGACGCTTGGAAATGTTGATGTTGGACAATAGTTAGCTTAATAATTTAAAGTTGAAAAGGACTCTTCAAATCTGATTTAATGGCAAGTTAAGGGGAGGCAGAATTGAAGTCTCCTTTTAGATTGCTAAACTTAATTATTTTATGATTCATGGAGATGGGATTTTGAAATCATAATATTTGTTCCCAAATTGGTTAAAATAAGAAAGAAAATTATTCATCTGATAAAGACAAGTAAGAAAAGTCATACGTTGTACAGATCGAAAATTAAATAATGGACTGCAATTTCTTAATTATTTCCGGGAGGTTTCTGGTTCACAATAACAGTACGGATATTGACTGGAGAGTCAGCAAATGGAAAACTGAAGGGAAATGGACTGCCATCAGGCCCATCACTCTTGACTGGAATAAAACCCCTACCCATTACCCAAAATATACCAAGAGAAAATTACCTAGAAACTTACTTTTAAAGTTTCATTTTCAAAAATCAGGTGGATTAATTTTTATTTCACAAATCAGGTGCTAATTAAGTTTTAATAATTATAATTAATAAAAATTTAATTACAATAGATAATTTCTCATTTTCTCCCAACCCACCTCTCTCTCTCTCTCCAGAACCACCCAACCCGTCGCCTCTCTCTCTCTCTCTCTCTCTCTCTCTCCCCATTTCTACTAGCCGTGGATCTGCAGCAGCGACGATGCAGTGGTCGATGCGCTCCACTACCCACCGGCAACCTGGCTTTGTTGATGAACGGAGAAGCAGCACCTGGATTCGCCGCTGCTGTGGCAGCGTCGCTGCTTGCTTCACTATTAGGGCTGACGAAAATTTCGACCATCTTCCCAAACTTATAGATCTCTTGTCCACGGGCTCATAGAACAAGGAATCAATTTCTGAGAACTGGGAATAAAAGTGAGAATGTGAATTAGCTTATGAATAGTGATTCTTCAGGTCTTAAGGCCTCGATTGCACCACAGTCGTGCGCGATCTCTCTATCACTCTAGTAGGTCGCTGCGTGATGACTCCTCGCGCAACGTTGTGAACTCTGTCGTTCACATCGGCTTCGAACGACAGTGGTGAGACTGCTGCAAACTCGCAGCAGCATTGTTCGGCGGTGCACTCGCCATTGTTGCAGAAAAATATGGGGAGGAGTTTGGGTATTTTTGTCGCCGGCAAAAGAGAAAATTTGGGGAGGGAGTTTGGGTGATTCTGATTTGTTCTGCTTAGTCGGAGCCACTGTGTAGAGGCGTCATCTCTGCTGGATGGGAGAAATCCGGTGGCCATTTTGGTGTTGTGGTGGTGTTGGTGGTTGTGTTGTGTTGGGGTTGTTTTGTTTTTGTTTCTATTTCAGCTTGTGAGGTAGTGGTGGCGACGTGAGGTGGTGGTGTTGTGATGGTGAGATGGTGAAGGCGATTGTGAGATGGTTACAGATTTGACTGCTAATGGTGGTGGCCATTTTTGTTGGTGGTTGTATTGGTGCTACTGCGTGTGGCCACTATTTGAGGTGACGGTAGTGATGACTGGTGGTGGATTGTGGTGCTGGTTTGTGGTGATCATTTGTGAACAAATATCGGGTAGTTTTTGTGACCTATTGTGACCGTTTGTGACCAATTGTGATCGATTGTAACCGTTTGTAACTGGTTAATTGTGACTCGTTGTGACCAATTATGATCGATTGTGACTCGAAATTCTAAAAAAAATTTAGAATTTGGGAATTGGTGGATGGAGTGGGTAAGTTGAAATCGCCGGAGTGAATTTGTCAAAGCTTGATCGGCGGAATAAGCGTCGGAACGATCCGATCAGGATCGCGATTTGACTACCGGGAAGTTCATTGTGACCGTTTGTGACCGTTTTGTGGCCGATTGTGACTGATTAATTATGACTCGTTGAGACCGTTTGTGGCCGATATTGACCAATCCATGGGTTGGGGGTGTGATTTTCAATTTTCTGAAAATTTTGAAATCGTCGGAACGGTCGCCGAAGAAGTCGCCGGAGTGATTGTCGGAGCAGTGGCCGGATCGGTGCCGGAGATGGAGGGAGGTGGTATAGTGAGGAGATGGGGTGGGTGAGGTGTCATGGAGTGATGTAAATAATTAATATATATTATATTATAATTTAATATTTAATATATTATAATTTAATATTTAATAAATTTATTTAGCTCCTGATTTTTGAAATATTTTAAGAAGTTTGTTATTTATGAGATGTGAACTTTAAAAATAGGAACTATGTATTGTTCTCATATAACAAACCCAGCTACAACCATTACCGGCCCATATCTACATCATCCATTAATCTAGCAAACCAAATCCCAAGCCTAGCTACTACAATCCCGAACTGCAGAACCAAGCCGTCATTGCCCAGTCAATCCCTACAAACCAATGTCATCACCAATCAAACTGCGCCAAATGTAAAGAAAATTAGAATCTTATTGCCAACATAAACCGAATAACAGAATTCATTGTGCAAGCTGGTGTATGTCCTAATTTTTAGGAATGGTGTGCAAAATAGTTAGTCACCTGGCAAACCAATTCTAGAACGATCTTTGTATGTATTTGCTTGTGCAGAATTTCCCTTATTGAGCCATGTTGCGTGTACAACCTCGATTGACAACTACTCACATTGGGGGTCTACATTTTCAACCGAGGTTATCAACCTCAGTTGTACAAATAGAATTTTCCTCATTGTGTATATAAGCTATATGGAATGAAAATGCCCAGCAAGAAAAATTATTGATCAACATCCTTAGTTTTAAACTTGGTATCAAAGTCAACATGGCTAACACCGGGACATGCAATCAATCCGGACCAACTGAGTCAAACATGCTACTCATAGCTACTGATACAGTATTTCGAGTTGCCATTGACCACGTAATTCCACCACCACCTATACACCTTCATCGGACAGCTCCAGGATTTCGGTCACCTCCATTAAATAGTTGGGGGACTTGTATTGGTTAGGCTTTTGTATTTTGATGAGGTTTATTTTTGCTTTACTTGATTTCTTGTCTTTTATTTACTTGATTTTGTATTCGTGTAGCTTAGTTTTATTTCCAAGCTTTTAAAATAATATAATAGCAAAAAAAAAAAAAAGGACTTTGAAAGATCTTAAAGATTCTCATGAAGCCCTCTCCCAACATGTCGCCAACCTCTTAACTGGCATGACAACCATAAAAGTTGTCTTAGCATAGCTTAAAGAACTTCTCATGCATTCACTTAGAAACTCGAAAAAACTTCTATAGATAATATATCTGAATTCTCGACAATAGGTCAAAATGTACATAATATTGTTCGTCCACTCTTGATGCTATACCTAACCTCCGCAATCCTAGGCCCCACTTACATAATTTCGAAGAGATTGAACATTTTTTCCCTTATGACAACCGCCCTGAACGTCCTCATCCAAATTATGATCAGAATAGGGACCATGTCGATGACATCACTAGAAAAGTAAAAATAGATGCCCCCGAATTTGATGGCCGCCTAGACTCCGAAACCTTTCTAGACTGGCTGGATTCCGCTGAAGAGTACTTTGATTGGTATCACATGCCTGACTACCTATGCATTCGTTTCGCCAAAATGAAACTCGTCAAATCTACTAAACGTTATTGGCAGACGATGACACGTAACTTAGAATGTTTAGGATAACTTATCACTATGTGGGGGGAAATGAAAACAAAACTCACTGAAAAATAGGTCCCGCCTTATTATCGTTCTCAACTTATAGAATGTCCGCTTAACCTTAGACAAAACTTATTGTGCCTGACAATAGATCTTGTTTCAATGAGTTGTTGCACCATTCTAGTCTTGATGAACTTTAGAACGTAACTATCACTCAGTTCCTTAATGGCTTGAGGCCTGATCTCAAACAAGTTGTCGTTCTAAGCCTTTATTCCTTAGAGGATGGTTTTCTCAAAGCCCTCGAGTATGAACGATACTCTCGACCACCTGTTGCTCAACGTGGTCCTTCAACCTTCTTTGATCCTCGCCAATCCCACCTTAATCCATCCACAACTCCTGGTATTGCCCTTATGCCAACCTTGTTTCGCACAATTGTTGGGTCATCATCAAATTCCCCTACACTTCCCTATGAAACCAATCCAAGTCAACTTTCATATTCTGCGCTTTCTCGCGTTCCGAACCCTTCAATCTTGTGTCATCACTGTCAAAATAGAGGTCATATTGCCTCTCGGTGTCCTCATTATACCCTCGCCCCTCAATCAGGAACCACTACTTCCAATTCCTAAGCCTAATGAATGTTTCACGATCGACCCTATTGAGACCTTTCAGATGAGGACCTTGACCATTTCGAGTGTTATGACGGGGAAGATGTCTTTTTTATGAGATGTATCTTCTCTACCTCCGTGGACTCTGATTCTTGGAAACGAACCTCTATATTTGATACTGTTGCTTTTGCCAACTAGTGATTGACCGAGGTTGTATTATGAATGTAATTTCTACATTAGCTGTGGCCAAGTTTGAATTCAAAGCTGAACCACACTCTCGCCCTTTTAAAGTGGCATGGA
Organism: Fraxinus americana; assembly: GCA_035079005.1. NCBI lineage: Eukaryota > Viridiplantae > Streptophyta > Magnoliopsida > Lamiales > Oleaceae > Fraxinus > Fraxinus americana. The sequence goes on along the minus strand of JAVHZT010000087.1, from coordinate 91,758 downwards.
TTGATAGGACTTCTTTACCAGTCACTCATCGTTGTCTTGCGTCTCTTAAGTTGGGCCCATTCTATTCAGCTAACCTTTATTGTGACATCCTACCCATGGATGTTGCTCACATTCTTTTGGTCGCTTTAGTTATCAAGGCCTGTTCCCAACCTGCTTCTGGGTTACATAATGATCACCCCCTTGATGTTACTTTGTTACTAGAGGAATTTATTGACATCACCCCTCATGACCTACCTGATGAGCTCCCTCCTATACGTGACATTCAACATGCTATTGATCTGGTCCCTGGTTTGCAATTGCCTAATCATCCCTACTATAGGATGAATCCTGCAGAAAAGGTTGAGCTTAATAGACAAATTGAGGCTTTACTATCGAAAGAATTTATTCGCCATATCCTTAGTCCTTATGCAGTCCCTGTCCTACTTCAAAAAAATATGGATCTTGGCGTATGTGTATCAATAGTCATGCCATCAACAAAATCACTGTTAGAGATAGGTTCCCTATTTCGTGCCTTGAGAATATGCTGGATTAGCTAGCAGGATTCTTGTGGTTCTCCAGTATTGATTTACGAAGCGATTATCATCAAATTAGGATTAGACCAGGGGATGAATGGAAAATGGCCTTCAAGACCCAAGATGGCTTATACAAGTGGTGATGTTATCTTTTATTTTAGTTTGTATAGATAGAAAGAAAGTTTGGTTAGTTGCAATGTCATTCACTATATAAAGGGACTCAAGGAATCGTTTTCAACAACCTTGATTATATGAATAAAAACTGATTTCTCTTTGCACTCAATTCTTCTCTTTGATTTCCTCTTCTCTTTACCTTGTTGTTCTTCATCAAGTTTGTGCATTTCATACATTACTTATCGACAATTCATTTCTAGCTATTTACAATTTAAACCGATTGTAAACAACTCCAAACATGCTTTGAAATTGTATTTTCATTTTCCTTTTTATTTGCTGTCATTTTTTGGTGCAAAAATAGGATGAGTTGAATTAGCTTGAGAAAATATTCGAGAAAATTGTCACTTGAGATCTAATAGCATTTAGGGTGCAAGGAAAGCCTTGTAATTTTCTGGATTGTCAGTTTGATAGCAGAAATGATATATAGAAGGTTAATTCCAAGTGAACTTGGGAGAGCCTAATAATTCCACCTGATGTATAATATGAGCCAAGCTACCGAGGACTCAGATTATTTGGTCAACAAAGATTTTTTCTACCCTAATTGTTGATTGGGAACAACGAAAAAGAGGAAGTAGTAATATTCCTGACTTCGTTCTTGTGATGTGAAATTCATTTGGTGCATTTATTCGCGGGATGAAAGGTAAAGAGTCATGCTATCCATCTAAACTAAACTCGGACTGTGTACTGTGAAGTTCTTCATTTGAGTGTCCTTTACATTTTTAATGGAAAATTTACAGTTTTCTTGTTGCTAATCTTGTATGATCTCAACATGAAGAACACGATGAGGTTCTGCTTATGATTGGTATTCGCGTCTCTCCTTATAGTCACCGAAAGTGTGCATGTTCAGAATCTCTCTAGAATTGCGTTTAGTTTAAAGTTGTTTCTCTTTTACTACCAATTGACATGATGATTAGATAGTCTTGGACAATATTTTAAAAATAAATGTAAATTAAAATTTTATTCATTGTACTATTAAATTTTGTCCACTATTGTGCTTGAAGAATGCACATAAGCACTTCCGTCAGTTGTCCTTATGGCTTTGCTTTCGTGAAAAGGTGAGGAAGTTTTCTTCTAAATGTGAATGTATCAATTTTCATATCGTACCATTGTGTTAACAGTGTAGAGAAAAAATGCTCAACGTGAACATAATCAAGGGTTCTATATAATTAATATGAAAATAATCAGTAGTTGGCCGACATCTAATAATATAAAAACTTTCCACTGCTGACGTGTTAAGGGAACCTTACGTGTGGTTCTCTCCTATTTCATCAATGTAATTGTATTTTCAAGACATTTTTTTATTTATTTTGAAGTGAATCTGAATATGCTAGAGAGTATTTTTAAAGAGTTGTACCTCTATTTTTTAGTATGCCTTTCTGCCGTCGATTACAGCTTGACGGTGGAGACATTTTTTTGGCCCCTTCCAGAGGGAATGCGGCAGAGAGGTGAAACTTATTGTTGTTGAGGGGTTATAATTTACTAAATCACATGTTTATGTTTTCGGAATATCACATGTACACTTTTTGGGGAGAGAATCACTCGGTGCGGGGCCTCCCGTGTGAGGTCAGGTCAGGGGATGGTCAACAACTTGTTTGATTTGCTAGTGAATTACGAATCAGACCAATCTGCGAATCGAGTGAGTAGCCTCACTGGATCTCAACAACAGTAGATTTCTTCTGGGCCTTCTCTCAATTCCCTCTTTGTGGGGAGGGCGAACTTCTCTATTTCCTTGCTAAGGAAATGAAAAAACTAATCGATTTCTTAGCCCAAAAGCAACATTTTGTATGGAAGGAGAAGCCAAATTCAAACCCTTTTATTTGTAGCATATCATCATTCAATGGAAGTCATTTATTAAGCAGATGCCAGGCAAAGATAGATATCTTTATAGGGTTTTATTCCAAATTGAATAGACGGGCTACCATATTTATTTTAGTCCTTGCCGACTCCCAGGCTTCTAGCAATAGCAGGTGAGACTGAGCATCTTGTTGGGATGGTTTTCCCTGAAATTCGTATGAGTGTGAATTTGACTTTGATTCCTGCGTCTCTCGGTTCCTTCTCTGATTCGATGGGGTCCCAGGTTTCTCTAGTACTTATGCAGTATCAATCGAAAGGTAAGGAGGCATAGCCCCCAACCAAGGGAGCGTTTATGTCGAGTATGTCTCCCCTTATCCCAGACATATAAATATCTATTTTCAAGATATTTCTCTTTTTCAAAGACCTTATCATATCATCACGCCCATGATCCATGGACAGAAGGTAATATTCTTGCCATTTTTCATCGAAATCGAAGCCATGCCACTTTTCAATATGATGGGCCCAGACCTTATTCAAACTCGAGATACTCACCTCAGAATTAGGTTTTTAAAGGCAACTATGTTCCCTTTCTTGCATTTAGTTCGGTAAAGCTGCTTTTATGTTGTCATGACGGTTTGGTTATGCCGACTACTAGTAAGGTTCTTTTTGTTTTACTAAATATAGGTGGTAAGTGGTTGGGAAAATTGCTAAGGACAATTATTCAGCACACTAAAATATGGTGGATGAGGTTTAATATTCATGAGAAGCTAGGTTTGAGCCATGTCAGTGAACCAAGACAACCTATCTTAATAATAAAATATCAATAAAAAAAGGGCTAATGGCATTTTATCTTGTGGTAATTACATAAAATAGTACTTTAAGTATTTAAACTTCCAAAATCAGATTGGAAGTTTAATATTTTCAAAATCAGATGTTTTTATTAATTAATATATTATTACTAAATAAAACATATGATTAAATTAAATTAATTTATAAACCAAACCGTAACGCCCTCCACCCACCTCTCATTTCCCCAAACCCGTCTCTCTCTAAACTCTCCTCTAAATCTCACCCAATTCCACATACCCAACCAATCACCACCCTCTTTCACTCACTCTCACACGAGCATAATCCAGCAATTTGGCGAAGTTGATGGGTCGACCACTGCGCGCAACAGTGATGGTATCACCGCAGCGAACGCTGCGACGATGGTCTTACAATATGACGATCGACTTTTCCAATGCCGCTGCTTACAATACGACGATGATTGAATGGGCCAACCATCACGCTCGATGGTGATGGCATTGTCGCTACGAAGTAGTGGCGATCAATTCTTCCCGTTGATGGGGTCGATCGTCACGACCGTTGAAAAAATTAGGTTTTTCGTTTTTCTTTCTTTTTCTGATTTTGGGGATGGTCGGAATTGGAGGTTGATTTGCAGTGTATTGAAAGTGCAGATGGCAGTGACGGGTTTCAGGATTTAGTTGGTGGTGGCTGTGGTGTGGTGTGGTAAAGGTGGAAGTGATGGTGGATTTTAGTAGGCGTTGGTGATTGTTACTAGTGCAGGCGGTGGTGGCTGCTGGTGCGGCGATGTTGGTGTAGTTGTGGTTGGTTAGAGTTGTAGGTAGAGGTGGTGGTGGTGGTTGGAGTTGGCGATTGTGGGTGGGATCAATGACGATGTGTGTAATGGTGGTAGTATTTGCAGTAAAGGTGTGGTGGTATCGATTTTTTGGTTTCTAATTGCTGTTTGTGAGTTTCAGATTGTAAGGCGGTGGTGAGTGATATGTGATGTAGGTGCGGTGTGCTATGTGTGGTGGTGTGGCGGTGTAGTGGTGGCTCTGGCGTTGTACAGTGATGCGAACAGGTTGTCGTGAGGTGGTAGTGCTGACAGGTTGTCGTGAGGTGGTGGTGTTTTTATAAAATGTGTTGATTTGTTGAGATTGTGTTATTGTGGTTCTGGCCGTGATAGTGACGGTAGTGGTGCTAATGGGAGTGGTGAGATGGTATCATGGTGATCACAAGTGTTGGTTGTGGTCACAGAGTGTATTGTCTTTTCTCTTCTCACTCTCCCTTCTCTCTAGCAGTGGACGGTGGCGAAGGGTTTGGTGTTTGTGTTCGACTATCCGTGACCTTAAAATTCTACAATTTGTGACTAAAAATTAATCCGTGACTTTAAAATTCGACAATGTCACTAAAAATTAATCTGTGACCTGTAATTTTTTAATCCGTGACCAATAAAATAATCTGTGACCTTTAAAATTATGGGTTAATTTCATAAATGGTCACTGAAGTTACCTAAAAATCACAAAACGGTCACTGAAATTTAAAACTTATAGAAACGGTCACTGAAGTTTAAATTTTTTTCACAAATGGTCACTGAATTTTCAAATTTTTGGGCAAGTTTTGCGGCGATATTCCGGTAACTTCTGACCACCAAGATCGCCGGATTTGGATACAGTTGGAAAGCCCACAATGTCCTCTTCAATTACCACCAAAAATCTCCCCATAAATCTAAGGGATTCGGTCGAAAGATACTCACGAAGTCGGCTATCGAAAAATCTGCCCAGATTTTCAGATTTTTTGGGCGAGTTTGCAGCAATTTCCTGGCAACTTCTGACCACCAATACCGTCGATTTCGAATACCTTGGAAAGTCCACAATGTCCTCTTCAATTACCACAAAAAATCTCCCTATAACTCCAAGGGTCGGAATAAACCCACGAAGTCAGCTACCAAAAAAATCTGAAAATCTACTCAGTTTGGGTAGTTGACTTCGTGGGTTTATTCCGGTAAAATCCGTTAGAGTTATGAGGAGATTTTTCATAGTAATTAAGGATGACATTGTGGGCTTTCCAAGGGTACCCAAAACCGGCGGTATTGGTGATCGAAAGTTGCCGAAAAATTGCTGCAAACTAGCCCAAAAAATATGAAAATCTGGGCAGATTTTCAGATTTTTCGGTGGCCGACTTCGTGGGTATATTTCAGTCGAATCCCTTGGAATTATGGGAATATTTTTGGTGGTAATTGAAGAGGACATTGTAGGTTTTCCAACGGTATCCAAATCAGTGGTCTTGGTGGCCGGAAGTTGCCGAAAAATCGTCGTAAAACTTGCCCAAAAAATCTGAAAATTCAGTGACCGTTTGTGAAAGAAATTTAAACTTCAGTGACCATTTCTGCAAGTTTTAAACTTCAGTGACCGTTTTGTAATTTTCTGATAACTTCAGTGACCGTTTGTGAAATTAACCCTTAAAATTATTGATTTGTGACCATGAAATAATCTGTGACCCCCAAAAATTTTGATCTGTGATCGATATACAAATTGTGACATATAAAAGTTTTGGATTGTGACCTGAGTTGTGACTTGTGACCTGAATTGTGACATGGGCTGTGAATTGGACTGTGACCTGAGCTGGACTCATGACCTGAGTCATCGGAATCGGAGCAGTCGTCGAAAACGGTCACTAGAATCGCAGCAGTCTCCGGAACGGTCGCCGGAATAGTCACCGGAGCGGTCGTTGGAACGGTCATCGGAAGTTCGCCGGAGTAGGGCGGTGATTGGAACGATCGCCGGAGCGGTAGTGTGGTGAAGGTGGGATGTGTTAATTATATTATATTAGAATTAAATATTTTATAATAAATTAATTTATTTCATAAATAAATATTTAAATTTTTTTAATAAAAATCTGATTTTGGAAATTTAAAACTTGTTTTCTTATTTTTGAAAGAGGTTAAACTTATTCTCTTGAAAATTAAATTTTCCCATTTATCTTTCTAAGAGGGGTCTGATTAAATAAGGGATCATTGGGCTGGAAATCGATTCAGAAATTAAAATTCTGGTTTCTTTTGGGGTGTAATCAAATCACATAAAGCCTAACATACATTCTATTGTGTTTGCTATGTCGAATTAAAAATCTAGATAATATAAAAAAATGTTTACTTTTAGATGTTATAATTTGCTCTTGGAAACAACAATTTTTATAATTAATTATCTAGAAATGGCAACGGGGACCAACATGGCAGGGTAGCTCGCCCCTCCAAGATTTTAGAATGTGTGGGATGAGGACGGGTTAGAAAAGTAGGAATGGACGCGATTTGGTTCGACCGGTTCCCTTCAATTCTGAAGTGAGTACCAATGAAAATTTTAAAAATGGAACGATTGGTTCCATATTCAACTATAAAATCGAATTAGAATTGAATCAATTATTCGGTCTGATTTGGTTCTTTATATTGAAAAATTATAAAAATAAAACATGAAATTAGTAGTCAAATTCAAAATAAACAAATATTGAATACGAAATCACTTTTAGACAAATATAGATTATATGTTAACTTAATTATCGTCAATAATTCTCAAGGACTTGATTCTTGATTATTGGCCACTATGAAAATGAGGAGAAATTTGAGTGTTTACAAAAGATTGAATTAAAGAAAATACTTTTTCTATTGAGGTTGCATTAAAATTATGAATTTGTAAAATTATTTAAATTTGAATTTTGATTGCCCATTAGGTTTTACTGCAAAGGAAAGAGGAATAAGTTTATGGAAAGTAGAATTTTGGCATGAGATAATTTTGAGATTTAGCGCTCAAAGATCTGGTACATATGGGTGCAATGCACCACTAAAAAGAGAAATTTGGACGAATAAAATCTCACAATTTGTTCTCGTGACAATACAAAAAATTGGATCGAACCAAGTTGATTCTCTGTTTATGGTTTCAAAATCGACTCATTTGTAGAGGAATCGAAATTAGAATCAGAATCAGTGCCGAACTGATCGATTATATTCCATTTCGAGGAAAAATGTCCACTCATATAGGCAATGACTAACATGTTTAGTGCGCCAATTACTTATTTGTTTTCTAATATTATTTTCTTATTTTTAAATATTATTAAAATACGCCAAAGGAGCATGAGAATTCGGGATACGGTATTTTCCTATCCCTACGATTACCCCGAATCCATCCAGAACAAGAAGTTACTGGCTATATCTCCAAGCAAGTTCGATGAACTTCCAGGCTACAATTTTCTTTGATTAACTTGTAGAATGTATCAATTTAGAAAATGACAACATATGCAATTCTATTATTTGGTTTGGATTCTTGGAGTCTTTATAAATATTAAACACTTTTGGACGACGATAGCAATGACAAGGTGTGCCAAAAACAAGCACAAACTGATGAAATTGAGGTTTAATTTGACAATAACATAGTATCATAGTAGACAAATAAAAGATAACGATTGCGATATTTAGCCGGCAATATTGTCTTAATCTATTTTGATCTTTTTTCTAGTTGGATTTTGTAGTACGCTAGTGTGAAAGTGAACTTGATTGCGTTTGGTGGTGATGAGATATTTGAATATCGAATCATTTAGTGTGGAAGGAACCGCGTTATGTAATTTGGGTGGGATCCACACGTATTGAGTACGAAATAAAAAAGGAAAGCAAGTGAAGAAGAAGACACAAATGAAGTAGACATGTTACCAATAGTTTAGACTGTTCAAAAGAGAATGAAATGAAAATGCACCAAAAGTTCTGAGTAATTGAGTTTTCGATAAATTTATCTTTTGCGTTCGATTTTCGATCTTTTATTATTTTATTATTTAACTTTTAAACTATGGATGTCAATGGAGTCAGGTCTAAAACGGCCATATATCCTCACTGCCTCTCTCCTGGGAGATTTTCAAAAGGTGAGGGAGGGCAAGGATGTGACCTTTTTCAATCCCTATTCGTGACCATTGATCTAGCTTTTTCAAACCGTATCTTAATTGGCTGATTGAACCTCCGTTTTCATAGAGGATTTTCGAAGAAACTTAAAGCAAATACCCAAGTCTTTATGATTTTTGGCAACCTTTTTATTAGAGGACAAATGAACATATTCTTAATTTATATCAGAAATGGCATCCTTTATTATTATTTTTTTTACACTCGTAATTTCAAAATTCGGTTTGTGTAATTCTTTCACTAAAGCCATAGAGGATTAGCATTTACGTAGAACATTAAATAAAAGTAAGTTTTGATGGTTAAAAAACTATATTTTGTTGAAAACGAAACGATATCAAATTTCTTTAATACCAGTTTGTTGAAAAAAAATACAAGATTATAGGCACAATATGAAATAGAGATCACAAAAACAAAAGAACAACGTAATTTGCAGAGAATGTAGATTTTATTGTAAATTAAAAAAATATAAAGATTTTGTGTTTATAATTTGTCTAACTTAATCTAAAAAATAGAGAACAAATAAATATATATAGGAGACGTCCAAAACCATAAAAGTAGAGTTATAGATGAAATAGAATGCTAAAATGTGTCAAAAACGCGAAACCAAATTGGACCCGGATAAGCCCACTGCTCGAGCACCAAGCCAATGCCAATCAAGCAGTAGCTCCACCACTCGAGTGTCAGCGGGCACCAAGTTTCTATTGAAAATATTGATGATATCGCTCGAGCGCCAAACTAGCAAAATTGCGACGACTTTTCTCCCATGTCCATATTTTGACGTTTTCAAATCTAATACAAATTCAAATTACCAATTGGGATTCCAATAGAAATTCAACTAGAATTCGCCAATAGATTTCGAATAGGATTCCAAAAACATTCCACATATAATTCCTCTTAACATGCACTTTAATTAGAACTCTCAATTATTTTAAACAAATAATTCGGATTAATTTCAATTCTAACAAATTCCACATTGACCCGAATTCCACTGCAATTAGTAAACTTTAAAAATTCTCCATTTGGAAAAAAAATTCCACTGCAAGGAATAAACTTGAATTCTTCAATTAAAAAAAAAAAAAATACAAACGAAATTTCTTCATAAAAAAATTCCAACTAAACATATTCTCCACCTCGCCACCCCAACTAGGGGCAAAAGTGATGTAATGATCACCAAATAAGGCTGAAACAAGCCATCAACTAAATCAGAAGAATTTTACCTATGTGGAGTCTTAAGGTCAAAAATGGGTATATGACTAGCAACTAAATACAATGATATTGTCGATAATGGTGGCAAGGTGGATTTAATCACAACTTCTAAATTCAACTAAGATGTATTCTTTAAAGAGACTCAAAACTAGACTCCAACGGTATAGAATCCAAGTCCAACTTCACCTGAGTTCTTAAAATATGCTAATTGCTCAAAAATTGTGTGTAACACTGCAAGCTATATAAATTGGATTTTCTATGCCACTTTAACAAAATACGAGCTCCTTTATTAACATTCAAAACTCCACTTTTAACAATGCACATGTACCCTTTCGAATCAAGAGTACTTAAGGAAATAAGTTTTCTCTTCGGATTTGAAATGTTTCTCATTGCATTAAGTATTCTAACCGTCTCATCAAATATCTTTATTTTGACCAGACCAATACCAATTGTCCGACAAGGTATATTATTACCGATCTTCACAACCCGTTTTGAAACTTCTTCATATGTTGAAAACAAATTCTAATTGAGACACATATGAAAAGTGGATACCGCTTCATCAAGTTTAGAGTTGTAGTTACAAGTAAAAGCTCCCATCACTGTTAAAATTTACTACAATACTTGCTTCTCATAAAGTTTCCGATTGTTGATTTGCAGCCAATTTTGCTTTATTTTGCAATTTATAACAATCGTTTATCAAGTGTCCATTTTTATTTTTGTAATAATTACAAAATTTGAAGTTAGATTTTTACTTACCCCTCGCACGACCACTTTCAATAATGAGGCTATCTTCATAAACCTTTGATACAACAAGATGCTTTATCTTCTCATTTGAATATAGAGTACCATAGACTTCTTCGATGATGAGGGTATCACGACTATATAAAATCGTATCTCTAAAACGCATGTATATGAAGCGGACAATGAAAATAATAAAATCAACCCCAAATCTTCTGCATCATATTTGATCTCTAATGTCTCTAAATCAACGACAATTTCCTTAAAAGCAACTAGGTGATCCTTAAAAGATGTATTTTATGTTATAAGATTTCCTTCGGATGCAATTTACTAGTAAGACTCTTCGTCATACATAATTGTTCCAATTTTATCCATAATGCAGCGCCTGACTTATTCTTCAAAACGTCGTGACGAATATTATTTGAAAGATGAAGATGTATTTTGAGATAGGGCATTTCGATCCCTCCGTTGTTTCTCCTCTGAAATCCAAGTTATAGGCATCTTGTCAAATCCCAATAACGTGTCGTCCAAATCCATTTGAGCGGGTACTGCTCTCATCTTTACATGCCACTAAGAAAATCTTGTATTGCGATCTAATAGTGGAATATCGTACTTCAAAGTTGCCATTACTAAAGATCAGGCTAAGCTCTTAACTTGATTAAAACCTCGATCTCCTAAGAATTTTCAAGCCTTTGACTCTGATACCTATTTGTTGAAAACGAAGATGATATTAAATTCCTCTGAGACCAATTTGGTGAAGAAAATACGAGATTATAGGTACAATATAAAATAAAGATCACAAAAATACAAACAAAATCTAATTTTCAGAGAATGTAAATTTTATTATAATATTGAGAAAGAATACAAAGATTTTGTATTTATGATTTGCCTAACTTAATCTAAAATATAATGAAGAGCTAAATATATATAGAGGACGTCCAAAACCCCCTAAAAATAAAGTTATAGATGAAATAGGAGTTCATTAATAGCTCAAACTATGTTCACTGTGTAATGACTACAAGCACAATAATATGCCGTCAATTCCTTTGAGTTTCATTTTTGCAAAATTATCTTTGATGTTAACCAAAAGCTCTATCATGAGATTTACAATCTCGAACTGGGAATGCACGAGAGATGAGCACGATCAAAACTTTTGAATTAACAGAAAAAAGTTAAGCGTGTCGTTCTCGTAACCTTTCTGTTGCTTAAGTTTGAAAATAAAATGGGTTATAGACCTTGAAGCATGACATCCTGATCGTGTGTCAATTATGACTTTTAGTAGAGCTTCCTATAGATGGTGCAATGATGCTATCAAAATCATACTTTAATATACTTGATCTCGAATCGGGAATTCACAAGACATGAGCACGATCAGAACCTTCGAATTACTTGCAAAAAGGTTAAGGGTTAGGGCACCCGCATAACACTAGAATAACAAAATAGGATTGGACTTCTAATAATCTCAAAACTTCAATTGTGGTTGGGACGTGAAAATTATAATGGATTGGAACTCCATGTGCGAGGACCCATGCGTAGGTAACAGTTGAAAGTGCAAATAAAAATAAGTATCAAGGACGACCTCGGGATGGTGATTGGATCAAGGCTACAAGGACACATATTATTTCGTACTCTACTTCGTTAAAAAAAATAAATAATAATAATAATAAATAAATAATAATAGTTTTCCAATTAAATCGCTTTTAATACTAAATTACGAACATTAATGTAATAACCCATCAGATACATACTATATACCATGTCTACTCTATAAAAATTATCGTACGGTAAAATGCTTATTATTTCGTACTCTACTTTGCAAAAAAAAAGCGATATTTATGAGATCAAATTTATTTATTTATTTTCGTTTTGTTCACTATTTTGTATTTTTGGTGCATTCATAAACTATAAATTTCAACGATTGGCTTCATCAATTGATCATTTGAGTTGACAAAAAACCGAGCTCTTGGAAACTTCTTCAATCCCAAAACACGTTGAGTCATTGTTCACCGATAAGAGCTTTTGGGAATCATTAACATGTGTTATCCTTAGTGTACCTTGATTAATTGAGTGAGAGCCCTTCTACACCAAACTCTCGAACCACTACTAATATCTTTTGTTTCTATAAACCTAGTGGCCCACATCACATTTTACCCCTTGTGTTAGAACCTAGCTTTTAAGCGAATTCATGGCTATACCTATACAGTAAGTTGCAATTAGGGAGTTATAAAACTGGTCATAAGAAGTGTAGTTGAATGCCATCAACTCCAACAGTGAATGTAACAAAATATTTATACTTCACAAAAGATTGGTGATTAAAATGAATATTGACCTAAAGTTCAAGGACTACAATGCAATTCAATCCTCAAGAAACCAAAAACTAACTGCTTTCCTTGAAGCTTCACAACGTCACAAGATTTATTAATGCTATTACCTGGAAATTTCGCACATATTGCTAAGTAAACACAAGAAAGAAGCAAAATGGGTATATACCTGGAAATTTCGCACATATTGCTTCTTGGGGTCTCCGGTTCAAATTCCACTTAAATACCAACACGAATTATCTCCCACACCTCATTATCAAGCTTATTTTCTTTCTTTCCTTCTTGTGCTTGGCGGTATGCTCCTTTCCTGTCTAGACCAGAAGTCAAATGAAATCTTGAAATGTTCTTACTATCCTAGTATCTTGAAAGTGTTCGATGATGTTTTTTGTTTGCACAAAATTTGAGATATATTCATTTTTGTTTTTGATCGATTTTCGGCTTTAATTAGACCCCAGTTTTGTGTCAAAACATTAGCAGAAGTATGCATGAATCCCGCACCCCAGAACACACCGTTCTTATAGAGATAAAAGCAAAGTTGTTTTAACTTCTCTTCCATGACTTCGATTTTGTATTTTTAAAATGTAGTTTTTAGATTGTTATGCTTTTTGAACAGTGTATTTACTGATATGATTTGGTTTTGATAATAGAATTGAAGTCTACTGGGGCAAGATTAAGCAGGAAATTTCAGTATGCCTAGAGAACAATTGCAAGTGCTTAATGCACTTGATGTAGCCAAGACACAACTCTACCACTTTACTGCTATTGTTATAGCAGGAATGGGGTTCTTCACAGACGCATACGATCTGTTCGCCATTTCTTTGGTGACAAAATTATTGGGACGCATATACTACACGCACGATGGGGCACCAAAGCCTGGAACTTTACCTCCTGGTGTTTCGTCTTCTGTCATCGGTGTTGCTTTGGTTGGCACGCTATTGGGGCAGCTATTCTTTGGGTGGCTAGGCGATAAGATGGGACGGAAAAAAGTTTATGGTCTTACTTTAGTTCTCATGGTTGTATGCTCACTTGCCTCGGGATTTTCATTTGGGTCGACACCTAAGGGTGTTATGGCTACCATCTGTTTCTTCAGGTTCTGGCTGGGCTTTGGGATTGGTGGTGATTACCCTCTCTCCGCCACAATCATGTCTGAATACGCCAATAAAAAGACACGTGGTGCCTTCATAGCTGCGGTTTTCGCGATGCAAGGATTCGGGATTCTGACTAGTGGAATTGTGTCTCTTATTGTCTCTGCATCATTTGATCATGCATATAACGCTCCCACGTACAAGGAGAATGCGGCACTCTCGACGGTGCCACAAGCCGACTATATTTGGCGCATTATTTTAATGTTTGGAGCCATCCCAGCTGCACTCACTTTCTACTGGCGTATGAAGATGCCTGAAACAGCCCGTTACACGGCCCTTGTAGCCAAAAATGCAAAACAGGCAGCGCAAGACATGGCCCACGTGTTAAATGTTGAAATCGAAGCCGAAGAGGAGAAATTAGAAAAAATAGCTGAGAGGCCAGCAAACTCATTTGGCTTATTTTCAAGGGAATTCCTTCGCCGTCATGGCCTTCACCTGTTAGGCACAACCACAACATGGTTCCTGCTGGACATAGCTTTCTACAGCAACAATCTTTTCCAAAAGGACATATTTTCCGCAATAGGATGGATTCCCCATGCCGAAGAAATGAATGCTGTGCATGAAGTTTATCGTATTGCCAGAGCACAGACACTAATCGCGCTTTGCAGTACTGTCCCAGGATACTGGTTTACGGTAGCATTCATTGATATAATTGGAAGATTTGCCATCCAACTAATGGGATTCTTCTTCATGACCGTCTTCATGTTTGCACTAGCAATTCCTTATAATCACTGGAAAGAGAACAGAATTGGCTTTGTAGTTATATATTCACTGACATTTTTCTTCTCCAACTTCGGCCCAAATGCAACAACGTTTGTTGTCCCAGCAGAAATCTTCCCTGCCCGACTAAGATCAACCTGCCACGGCATATCTGCTGCAGCTGGAAAGGCTGGTGCTATTGTAGGAGCATTTGGTTTCTTGTATGCATCACAGCCTAAAGATCCGAGCAAGAGAGATGCTGGCTATCCAGCAGGCATTGGTGTGAAATATTCGCTCATTGTACTCGGCTGCGTCAATGCATTGGGAATGTTGTTCACTTTCTTAGTGCCAGAAGCGAATGGAAAATCACTGGAGGAGGCATCAGGTGAAAATGAATTGGATGCTGATGATATAACAGAGCAGACTGCTCCTTCCCACAGGACTGTTCCAGTTTAGTAGTCTGGTTAAATTTGTGGTTTGAAATCCTTAAAGAAGAAGTTGTATTGCCAGTTTAAACACTTTAAACCATGTAATTACTTCATTTGCTTCTCTATACGATGTCAATCTTGTTTTTATATTGTGGATGTAATTTAAATATTTGATGGCATTTTGGATACATTGTATGCTTAGCTAAATAAAGAAAATAAAAGTGCAAAAAACTGTCATTATTCGTGTTATCTTCTTCCTCAATCTTTACCCCCATCTCTCGTCCCCCACACCTAGCTTCACCACTTCCGCTGTTTCTTAGCATCCGAGCAGCCAATGAAGAGTTCCCCCACTGAATAAGTTCCTCTAATCAAGTCAATATACTCCAATTTCTTAAAAAGTGGGGAAAAAAAAATTCTAATGACACATAGGACATAAAACAAGTGACAAATACCATAACTAATCCCTACTCCAACAATAGATAACACTCTTTCAAATGAGAAATCATCTCCTTGCACAAGCAATCTTTTAACTCCTAAAATTGTGTGTATTTAGAGAGGATGTCAAATTATAGTTCACTTCGAATCGTTCGAATACTAACAATACAGATAATTGACTGAAAATTCTGACATTTACATACCTTGTTCAAATTTTTCTGATACCACTATATTATTGACATCTCTTTTACTAACAAATTAATGCAACCCAAAAAGCACAAAGGGACGATGAGGATGATTGACACGTGGACCAAGATGGACAGTCCTCTTGGCCAAGATAATTTACCATATCTTCTTCAACTTCAACAATAAGAGTTGATGCACCGTGGATGCAAACACCCAACCCCGACCCAACTCCCCAAAAAAAAAAAAAAGGATTATACCATTTTGTACACCCATTTTTGTCATCCTTGTTAACAATTGCAGTGTTGTCAAAAAATCATTGACTGCAAAATTATTTTTTTGTTTAAACTGTTCAACAAGAGAATGTCATATGATATTGTGTCAACTAAGGTGTAAAAGAAGATGTACTCCAAACATGATTTAAAAGAAAAAACATTAAGAAAGGTCTTTTTATTTGACATAGACGATTTGGATATTTTGTGAAGATGTGATATTCCTCCACAAAAATTGGCATCATGACTACGACCCGCATCTATAATTTACACTCCATCCCGCGTATTGTGGGCTACTACTGAAAAAGACCTTAAAAGAATCTGAGGAAAAAATAGACGAAGACCTAGACTTTTCACTTTGATTTAATTAATAATTCCTGCATTTGTTTTTCATTTACACATCAATTCTGTCGCAATGTTTGTCCCTCTTGGTCTCGGACGAAACTTTTCATGTCGAGCAAGAACCGCACAACCGCATTGCGTCTATCATGTTTAAAGGTAGAAACTTCGTCCGACTTCCCATGTGGGGTACCAGCGTGAATTTAGTCTATACTTGCATAAGTTCAACCTGAATTCCTACATAATTTATGTATGGCTGAACAACGTAATCGTCAAATTAAAAAATTGATTTGAAATCGTTTTTTCGAAATCTTTGATTTAGATCCAAGTGGATCTATCAAGGTTTTGATTTTAATTCGATTCAAACGACTTCGAAGTGGTTTGGATTAAGTTTAAATTTTGAAAATTGTATAACAAGAAGTTTTGAAATTAGCCCCTGTTTGAGCCACATTAAAATTTTCATTCTCATTTTTCTACTCATTTTCAACAACACATTTTTCAATAAAATAATATTTTTCATCACATCAATAACTTTTCATTCTTTTTCAACCACACATTCTCAATCAATCTACTATTTCAAAATACATTTTCCCAAAATAATGTGGCTCAAACACACCATAAACTATATATTCTAAATTTTAAAACTAATGCATCCTGAAAATCCAATATTCCATCCAATTAAACTCAATACCCGATTAGGAAATTATTCATTCCAATTAATTAATTAAATTCTAGCAAATTACTCATCAGTCTTCACAAATTGAGGATGCAAATCTCTCAATTGATTGAAGTTCTGAACAACTACTTATGAACATTATTTATTGTTGGAAAATTATGATATTGAATGAAAATAAGTTTCATCGTTTATGATCATCAGTTTCAGAATTTATGGAAATTATTCATCCGTTCTACTTCAGTTTAGAAATTTACCTTCAATGTTAATTGTATTAATGAACACACTCTTCCTCTATGGGTATAAATAGAGGATCTCTCGATTGGAAGAAATGCAAGTGTGAGATACAGCTTCAAGCAAAGAGAGATACAAGCTATTTCTTCCAATAACAATCTTCGTCTTTCCGGTTTCGAAATTTTTCTTTTCTGATTTCTTTGAGAGATAAAGTATATCACAGCTAGTTCATAGGCGGGTAACGTTGTGCAGCATGAACCGACAATCGATTGTATCCTGGGAATCGAACACCAATCAAAACATCTTACACCCCGGTGAGGCGGCGAATTCGATTTAAGGAAACCGTGTAAACACGAGCCTTTTGTTTTGATTTAACTTACTTTGATTCTCTAATTTTTCCCCAACAAGCTTAAATCGAATTCTCATTTTGGGAAATTTGAGAATTATATTTTTTTTTCCGGTTTGTTTACTGTCGTTTTTTTCCCACCTTCAGTTTGTTTACTATTTACATTTGTCTGTTACGAAAAAGGCTGATAATCTATCTATTTAATTGCGCGCTGTAAGTTTATTAGGTTTGAATCAGTAAGGTCGAGGAAAAAAAATTTGGTTTACAGGAAGTTTTCTTAGTTTCGTTCCCTACCTGCGTGATTTTGGTTTTGCATTTAGGTGGTTTTGCATGATTTTATACTTTTTTGTTTTTGCATGGTTTATGTATAATTGTCTGGTATATAATCTGCATGATTTTTATGTCTCCCCTCTGCATGGTTTTTAGAGATGGTAGTTTTACATGGTTTTTAGATGGTTTTACATGGTTATAAGAAGCTTTAAAAAATTTATGAGTACTTTCATTTTTATTGCCTCATCATTAGAATATAATTGCTTACTTTTTTTTAATGATTGATTTTAATCATTGGTTAATGATTTTCTAATTCATGTTTAAATAATTGTTAAGTTGTTAGAAATTTGACTAAATAATTTGTTCTCATATTTCAATTCCGTAGTTTTTAATTTTGTTTCGAATTGATAACATAGATCTTGAATCTATCTCTAGTTTACAAACTCATCATTATTCTAAACCTTCTGTTGTCGTTCTTTAAGGTTAAATGACGTCACATGGAAATGACGATGTAAACAATGGAAACAACACTGTTGGGACCGCTGTTAACCCTGTGGAGACCTCGACTGGCATTCCTCCCGTTGATGGGACAATTGGTGGCGAGATTCCTCATGTTAGAGTTAACCCCACTTTGCCCACGGCTGCGGCTTCGTCAATCCAGTTTGCCACAATACATTTGCCAGTAACTAGGGCTACGGCCTCGGTAATTTTACCATCGTTTCTGGCTGCATTTCCGGTGAATCATGCAATTCGACCAGATAAGTTTGCTTGTACCGATTTTAAGACATGGTAGAATAAGATGATTTTTTATCTTACAACTTTGGGCCTTGCACGTTTTCTCACCGAGGATGTCCCTGTCGTAGCTGAAAACGACACTGATATGCATAGGAGTGCGGCTTGGGATGTATGGAAAAGTGCTAATTTTTTGTGTCGCAAATATGTCTTGGATGGCCTACAGAGTTCTCTGTATCACGTGTACGTGGTAAAGAAGTCTGCTAAGGAGCTTTGAGAGTCCTTAGAAAAGAAGTACAAGACTGATGATGCTGGGTCTAAGAAATTCTTGGCCAGTCGGTGCATGGACTTTGAAATGGTTTATTCACGTTCAGTGGTGAGCCAAGTGCAAGAGTTCCAAGTGCTTTTGCAAGAAATGCATGCTGAGGGTCTGATCATGTCAGAATCTCTACAGGTGGCTACTGCCATTCACAAGCTACCTCCTTAGTGGAAGACTTTCAAAAGCTATTTACAGCATGAGAGGAAAGAGATGTCTTTCGAGAATTTAATTATCAAGTTGCACATTGAGGAGGATAACAAACTGGCTGAACGTAAGTCAGGAAATTCTTACTCTGAGAAGGCTAATGTATTGGAGTACGGCCAGAGTTTGGCACCAAGAAAGGTCATTCCTTTAAAGTCAAACAGGGTAATGGAAATTGGAAAGATAAAAAATAGACAACGAAAGGATCTCAGTTGAAGCCTACCGGTGGGGTAGGAAAGAAGCCTAAATTCCAAATCAATGGAAAGTGCTTCAATTGTGACAAAGTTGGGCATCGATCAGCAGACTGCCGTCAGCCTCGGAGGGATAACAAACAGCGTCCTCAGGCTAGTGGTGTCAATCGAGCCGAGCGGCTCGTCGGCTCGACAGCTCGGCTCGTACTGTTCACGTCCACGAGCCGCTCGGGCTCGTTAAAAAACTAGCACGAGCACGAGCTCGGCGGACGGCTCGCTAGACGAGCCGAGCCCGCTCAGCTCGTCACTGTTCACGAGCTGCTCGGCAAGCGGGTCGCCAAGCAGCTCGTGAACGAGCCCACGAGCCGAGCGGCTCGTGGGCTCTTCTAAAGGAAAATAATAATAATAAATAATAATAAATAAATGTGTGACCATAACGGTCACTGAAATTCAGTGACCGTTCCGATCACTTGGTGATCGAACGGTCACTGAATTTTCAGTGACCGTTTGGTCACCAATTAAAAGAAATTTTTTTTTCTACTTTTCTTTTCCTATAAATATCCAACTCATTACAACATTTTTTCCCACCAAACTTTCGTTCTCTACTCTCTACTATCTACAATTTACAAATCATTATCAACAATATCATTCATTTATTTTATAATTCTCTTCTACATTTTTTACATTATTATCTTAATTTTAGAACCCATTTTATACACTAGTATATAATCTTCATTCACTTCTCAATTCTACATTTATACATTCTATTTCAACATTCAATTTCTACAATTCACAAATGGATCCACTGAGCATTTGTTGAAAACTTGTTCGGTATGGAAGACGAAACACCTGCCCAAAATCAATTTGGGAATGAATTTGCCGGTCTCAATGAATTACCAATTCCAGAAGACATTGAAGATTTCGACGTTCGTGAAGGTAGTCATCCCGATCCAATTGATTTGGATGACATTGATGTTGATCCTAGTGTTCCATTTGATTTGGAACAAGATGAAGAACCTGCATTAAATATTCCCGATGCAAGAGGGAAGAGAAAGGGGAAGAAGCAGGCAAAATGTTAGGACCATTTCAAATTGGTTAACACTGGTCGTGTGATCTATGGACTTCCAGAAACCAAAGCAGTATGTAAATACTGTCAACAACGACTGGCATGACAAAAAGGCATTGAAACCACTCACCTCAACCGTCACTACAAAACATGTGCGGCCAAACATGGGCTTCTTGAACGTGGTCAAACGCAATTACAGTTTGGTACTAGTAGCGCCGGTGCTACTACTACGCCAATTTCTACGTGGATGTATTCGGAGGAGGAAGCTCGAACGGGAATGGTGAAGTTCATTGCCGCGGTGGAGCTGCCACTAGCAATAGTGGACAACCAACATTTCGTAAATTGCGTCAAACAATATCTTCAATCGAGGTACGTTGGGGTAAGTAAAAGTACTCATCGTTCTAATACAATTGAATATTTTCTTAATGCAAAGAAATTATTGATTGCGGAGTTAGAAAAATATGAGGGTGTGATATCTTTACCTTCGAATTTGTGGGAAGGGATTAATAAGAGAGGTTATATATCTACAACTGCACACTATATAGACCCACTTTGGGTTATGCATAAAAACATTATTGCTTTTAAAATTGTTGAGTATCCTCATAACGCTCAAACTATATTTAATGCTATTATGCTAATAATTAGAGAATATAAATGCGAGAGTAAAATTCATTCTTTTACGTTTGACAATGCTTCCGTAAATAAAGTTGTTATCGATAAATTGCATAGAGTACTTCAACCCGATTTTGGTGGTTATTTATTTCATATTAGATGTGTGTGCTATATTTTTAATTTAATTGTACAAGACGGTTTAAAACATGTGAATGACGAAATTAGTCGAATTAGGAATGCACTTATGTATATCACGATTACACATAGTAGAAAACAAGTATTTGAAGAATTTTGTGAACAAGTTGGGAACGAGCATACAAAAACTTTTATTACTGACATAGGTCATAGATGGAATTCAACTTACTTATTATTAAAATCCTGTGAAGGTTTTGAAACTTTTATCACTGAATTTTATAACAGTAGGCATATTAGAGACGAAGACGATAATATCTTATATGAATCCGATTGGACTACAGTTTTTTAAATTAAAAAATTTTTGGCAAGTTTTTATACGTCTACAAATATATTGTCTGGTGTTTATTATCCCACTAGTTGCATGGTTCTTGAACGTCTTTATATAACTGCTAGGGCTTTTAAGAGATATCAAAATGACCCTGATTTTCATGCGGTTATATATGCTATGGAATTAAAATTTAGAAAATATTGGGAAGAATTACCTATGTTATTTCCTTTAGCATGCGTCATGGACCCCCGATATAATTTATCGGGTACTAAATTTATAATTGACCAAATTTCAAATACTTTAACTTTTAATATGCTTATTACTTATAGGAATTTGGAAAAAACGTTAATTGAAATGTATGAATTATATGCTTCACGAATAGGTACACAAATTACTCGTGTGCCTACTCTTGCTCCCACTAATATAAACGATGACGACACTGAAGTAATTAATTTATTAGAAAACATAGACTCAATTAGATATGATTCAACTGCATATGCATATGGTTCCTCTAATAGTAGTAGTTTGTCTTCCACTACATGTACTCAAACTTCGAGTACTAGTCCAAATGCGTTGCCATCTGAATTAATTGATTACTTTCGTTATACTATGCCTAGTAATAAATCAGTTAAGAAAAGTTCAGAAGATGTCATTGAATTCTGGCGAATGCACGAACGTTGATGGCCAATAGTTTCTACAATTGCAAAAGATCTATTAACACCTCCGGTTAGCACTGTAGTTTCGGAGTCTACTTTTAGTTCAGGGAAGAGGGTTCTCTTTGAGATTCGAACTCGACTAAAAGAAGATATTTTGGAAGCGTTAATGTGTGTGAAGGATTGGGAAGACGCTAATTATCGAATTCAACATAAATATGCTGAAATTGCATGTAATCAAATAAGTGATATTTAATTTCACTACATTCATTACAAAATTTTATTTTCATACATTTATAATTTTAAAAAAAATTGTACACGTAACAAGTTGTTCGTGTACAATTTTAACTCCGCCTACTCAAAATTGAAGCAGCCGGTCCCAAGCCCGGATAAAGGAGGAGGGTTTATCTTTTTTTTTTTAAATAAAAATGTTTTAGAAAATGTATATTTACTATTTTAAAAATTATAAATATTTTGGAAAATGTATATTTTTTAAAAAAAATAGAAAATGTCCATATATATATTTTTTGAATTTAAGATTTAGTTATAGTAGCGTTTTACACAAAAAAAAAAGGTCAAAATTGGACGAGCGGCGAGCCAAGCTGCTCGTTTTGGGCGAGCTCGCCCAAAACCCAACGAGCCGAGCGGCCCATACTCGCACGAGCTCGGATAATCTGGTTGGAAATGAGAGAGATCATCTCTCAGATGACATGTCTGACCTAAACCTCACGGCGGTGGTTAGTGAGGTTAACCTGGTGGGGTAGACCCTAAGGAGTAGTGGCTCGACGCTGGGGCCACTTGTCATGTCTGCTCCAATAGGAGCATGTTCACTACTTTCACACCAGTTTCAAATGGTGAAAAGTTGTTCATGGGAAACTCTGCAACTTCTGAAGTGCTTGGTAAAGGTAAGGTGATCCTGAAGATGATAGCTGGCAGAGAGCTTACTCTGACTAATGTCCTGTACGTGCCAGAGATTCGCAAGAACCTGGTTTTTGGGTCTCTTTTGAACAAGAATGGTTTCCGCATGGTCTTTGAGGCGGATAAGCTGGTGATTACCAAAATAGGAGTTTATGTTGGGAAAGGCTATATGACTGATGACCTATTTAAATTGAATGCAATTACTGTAACCCCAACTGTTATGATTAATGAGAAAACTCCTTCTGTTTACTTGCTTGACTTTCCTAATCTGTGGCATGGTAGATTAGATCATGTAAATTACAATGCATTACGTAGACTAAGCAAACTAAACTACTTGCCTATGTTTCAAATTGATTCAAATCATAAATGTGAAACCTGCGTTGAGGCTAACCTTACTAGGTCTTCATTTCATAGTATTGAAAGAAGTACCGAGCTATTGGGACTAGTCCACAGTGATGTGTGTGACTTAAAATTTGTCCAAACAAGAGGCGACAATAAGTACTTTA
The DNA here is from genome assembly GCA_035079005.1 of Fraxinus americana. Lineage (NCBI taxonomy): Eukaryota > Viridiplantae > Streptophyta > Magnoliopsida > Lamiales > Oleaceae > Fraxinus > Fraxinus americana. The sequence goes on along the minus strand of JAVHZT010000087.1, from coordinate 68,609 downwards.
TTACTTTTATCGATGATAGCACGAGATATTGTTATGCGTACTTGTTTAAAAGCAAAGACGAAGCTATCGATAAATTCATTCTTTATAAGAATGAAGTTAAAAATCAACTTAGCAAGAAAATAAAGATGTTGCGAAATGATCGTGGTGGTGAATATGAATCACCATTTGGAATAATTCACCAAACTACTGCACCTTATTCACTTCAGCAGAACGGAATTGTTGAGCGTAAGAATCGAACGTTAAAAGAAATGATGAATGCTATGTTGATTAGTTCTAGATTACCACAGAACATGTAGGGAGAAGCTATTCTTTCTGCGAATTACATTTTGAATAAAGTGTTAAGAAAGAATATGGATAAGATTCCGTATGAACTTTGGACAAGTCGGACACCTTCATATAAATACTTACGAATGTGCGAGTATCTTGCTAAAGTTGTGGTGCCTCCTCCTAAGAAGGTCAAGATTGGACCTAAGACAGTTGATTTTGTGGTCATTGGTTATGCACAAAATAGTAGTGCATATAGGTTCCTTGTGCATTATTTGAATGTACCTGATATTCATCTGAACACGATTATGGAGTCTAGGAATGCACAATTATTTGAGAATGTATTTTCTTGTAAATCTTCTAAACAGTTAACTCCTATTAAACGGACTATGGAATCTTCTACTTCTAGTAGCAGAAAAGATCCAGTTGAAGAAGGTGGGGATGAACCTAGACGGAGCAAAATGACCAAAACTTCTAAGCCGTTTGGCCCTGATTTTCTCACATATTCGATGGAGAATGATCATCAAAGCTATAAAGAAGCTATATCTTCTCCAAATGGTCATCTGTGGAAAGACGCTATCAAGAGTGAAATCGATTCTATCCTACAGAATCATACCTGGGAATTAGTAGATCTTTCACCGGGCTGTAAGCCTTTGGGTTACAAGTGGATTTTCAAGAAGAAGATGAAAGATGATGGTTTCGTTGATAAATATAAAGCTCGGCTAGTAATAAAAGGTTATAAGCAAAAAGAAGGCTTAGATTACTTTGATACTTATTCTCCTGTATCGAGAACAACTTCTACCCGGATGATAATTGCTATTGAGGCCTTGCGAAATCTGGAAATGCATCAGATGGATGTAAAAACAGCTTTTCTAAATGGAGATTTGAATGAAAAAATCTACATGAAGCAACCAGAGGGGTTTTCGACCCCAGGTCAAGAAAAGAAAGTCTGTAAACTGATTAAATCGCTTTATGGTTTAAAGCAAGTACCGAAGCAATGGCATGAGAAGTTTGATAATGCTATGCTTTCTAATGGTTTTAGAATCAACGAGTGCGACAAGTGTGTATATGTCAAGGACACTAATGATGGATATGTCATATTATGTCTATACGTCGGCAATATGCTCATTATCAGTAGCTCTGACAAGATTATGAAAGCCACTAAGAATATGTTAAACACAAAGTTTGACATGAAAAGATATGGGTCTTGCGGATGTCATTTTGGGAGTAAAAATCACTCGAACACCAAATGGACTTGTATTATCTCAATCTCATTACATTGATAAGATACTAGACAAGTTTAACAAGTCAGATACCACTGTGGCCAGGACTTCAGTGGATTTGAGCCTCCACTTATCCAAGAACATTGGTGATGGTGTGTTACAGTTAGAATATTCTTGGATAATTGGGAGTTTAATGTATTTAATGACTTGTACAAGACCGAATATAGTATACTTAGTTACAAGATTGAGTCGCTACACAAGTAACCCAGGTACTATCCACTGGAAAACCATTTTCAGGGCGTTATATTATTTAAGGTATACTCGTGATTTTGGACTGCATTATTCTAGATACCCTGCAGTAATCGAAGGGTATGCTGATGCAAATTGGATATCAGATATGTTAGATTCCAAGTCTACTAGTGGATATGTCTTCACTCTAGGTGGTGCAGCTGTCTCTTGGAAATCATCCAAACAAACTTGCATCGCAAGATCTACAATGGAATCAGAATTCATTGCATTGGACAAAGCGACTGAAGAAGCAGAGTGGCTTCGCCAGTTTATTGAGGATATTCCACGATGGTCAAAGCCTGTGCCAATTTGTGTTTATTGTGATAATCAATCAGCAATTGGTAGGGCACAGAGCAATATGTATAATGGTAAGTCTAGACATATTCGAAAACGACATAATACCATTCGACAACTACTCTCACAAGGTATTATCACTCTAGACTACGTAAAGTCAAAGGATAATATTGCGGATCCGCTAATCAAAGGGTTAACTCGAGAGCTAGTTGAAAAAGCATCGAGAGGAATGGGCTTGCAGCTTATGACGTTGAAAGGTATCATGGTGGAAACCCAACCTAGCTGAATGGAAATCCTAGGATCTAGGTTTAAAGGGACAACTAAATCATGTATATCTGTGAATCACTAAGAATGTTCTCCTTCTACTCATTCCTATGGTGCTCACAGTGATTAGAAGAAGCAGGTTAAGCTATACTTTTAATGACCTTAAGCGTTGTTGTGACAGACTGAGTTCTGAGGTCACCTATGTGAGTATGAAGTGGGGCCGCTTCTATAAGGTTTGGGAGGGCTACATCCTTGAACAAACACTTGCAGATCCAGGTGACATGTTCATGGCCAAAACGAACACAACATTGAGAACTACGCTGTGTCTAGAATGATCCTGTGTGAGATCTATTATCTTGGTTTACACAAATGGCGAAACAGTTCAAGGCATCAGATCCACTGATTTGCTAGTAATTCCCGATAGGTTTCACAAGGGAAGGTTCAAAGCTAAATGCTACCTATCCTATGCAGGATTGATTCGGTTTACTCTCACTTTCTCTCTTTAGTCTTCGTTTTCCAAATTTTCATTCATATGGGGGATTGTTGGAAAATTATGACATTGAATGAAAATCAGTTTCATCGTTTATGAAAATCAGTTTCAGAATTTATGGAAATTATTCATCCGTTCCACTTCAACCGTTCCTCTTTAGTTCAGAAATTTACCATCAATGTTAATTGTGTTAATGACCACACTCTTCCTCTATGGGTATAAATAGAGGATCTCTCGGTTGGAAGAAATGCAAGTGTGAGATACAGCTTCAAGCAAAGAGAGATACAAGCTATTTCTTCCAGAAACAAGCTTTCCAGTAACAATCTTCGTCTTTTCGGTTTCTAAATGTTTCTTTTCTAATTTCTTTGAGAGATAGAATATATTACAGCTAGTTCATAGGCGGGTAATGTTGTGCAGTGTGAACAGACAATCGATTGTATCCTGGGAATCAAACATCGATCAAAACCTCTTGCACACCGGTGAGGTGGCGAATTCGATTTAAGGAAACTGTGTAAACACTAGCCTTCGATTTTGGTTTGATTTACTTTGATTCTCTAATTTTTCCCCAACATTTATCTCCCGCCTATCACAATTGAGTAGATAATTAAATCTAAAATTTAATTCAAACTTACACTATTTCTTTCCCTTCTATTAATTTTTTTTTTGAATTTTAGCTCAATTTTCATGTCCGTCTTCATATTTGCACTAGCTATTCCTTATAATCACTAGAATCACAAAGAGAACAGAATTGGCTTCGTAGTTATATACTTACTGACATTTTTCTTTTCCAACTTCGGCCCAAATGCAACAACGTTCGTTGTCCCAGCAGAAATCTTCCTTGCCCGGCTAAGATCAACTTGCCACGACATATCTGCTGCAGCTGGAAAGGCTGGTGCTATTGTAGGAGCATTTAGTTTCTTGTATGCATCACAGCCTAAAGATCCGAACAAGAGAGATGTCGGCTATCCAGCAGGCATTGGTATGAAATATTCGCTCATTGTACTCGGCTGCGTCAATGCATTGGGAATGTTGTTCACTTTCTTAGTGTCGGAAGCGAATGGAAATCACTGGAGGAGGCATCAGGTGAAAATGAATTGAATGCTGATGAGATAACAGAGCAGACTGCTCCTTTCCACAGGACTGTTCCAGTTGATAGTCTGGTTAAATTTGTAGTTTGAAATCCTTAAAGAAGAATATGTATTGCCAGTTTGAACACTTTATTACTTCATTTGCTTCTCTATACGATGTCAATCTTGTTTCTATATTGTATGTTTAGCTAAAGAAAATAAAATTGCTCAAAAAACTGTCATTATTCTTGTTATCTTCTTCCTCAATCTTTACGCCCATCTCTTGTCCTCCACACCTAGCTTTACCACTTTCGCTGTTTCTTAGCGTCCGAGCAGCCAATGAAGAGTTTCCCCACTGAATAAGTTCCTCTAATCAAGTCAATATACTCCAATTTCTTAAAAAGTGGAAAAAAAAAAATTCTAACGACATATAGGACATAAACAAGTGACAAATACCATAACTAATCCCTACTCCAACAATAGATAACACTCTTTCAAATGAGCAATCATCTCCTCGCACAAGCAATCTTTTAACTCCTAAAATTGTGTGTATAATACCCCTAACAATCCAGATAATCGACTGAAAATTTTGACTACATTCCTTGTTCAAATTTTTCTGATACCACAATATTATTGACATCCCTTTTACTAACAAATTAATGCAACCCAAAAAGCACAAAGGGATGGTAAGGATGATTGACACGTGGACCAAAAAATGGACTGTCCTCTTGGCCAAATTTATGTAATTATTTTATTTTATTAAACTAAAAGCATGTTTGAAAATTGTTTGCAAATGATTTTGTTTGTAAATAAATAGAAATGAATAGTGGATATGTGATTAGTACTTGTAAGTCTCATAAAATTTATGAATTAAAATAAGAGGAAATTGCAATGAATGTCCACTTTTACATGGTCATTTGCAAAAGTATCCAAACTTTGTTACATGTTCATTTTGCTAAAATTTAGATCAAAATGCCCTTAATGAGAATTTCAAATTCCACCATGAAAACAAACTTTTTCATATAATAATTATAAATTGTGTTAGCAAATAGAAATTTGAAACATAATCTTTAGTATCTATTTAAAAAAAATACAATTATCAATCCATGCATTAAATGGTACATTCTCCCTAGAAGTGGGTACTAGGTTTTGGTTGAATCAGTCCCATGAAAATAAATTTAAATCAGATTTTTACATAATTTTTAGTTGGGTTCTTTTGAAATGGGATAGTTCAATTTGGGTGGTTTGCCCATCAAATCCGTCACAAACCATTCGACCCGACCCATCAACTTAAAAAAACAAAAACGACAAATCTTACTATAGTAAATGAAAAGCAGAAGCCACAACTCCCTAATCTCTCTCCCAATTCTGAAATTTTTCTACCTAATCGTCGACGTCGGTCGTCATTTTTCAGTTGCTCACGCCGATCACGAGTCTCCTGTTATGTTCCAAGAAAATTAAGTAGAATAATTCCTGGCCATTCGAGTAGCCAAAACACTCCACAAATGCACACGACACAATTGAAATTCCACCTCCCTTTCATTCATATGACTCTGGCCTTTTTATAGGCATTACAGACTTGCAACAGATAGGAAAGGGAAAATTAGGCCAGGTACTCTATAAAAATAACTATTTTGATTAATACCTTTTAAACTAATTAAACATTTTAATCAAGTAAAATATACGTCCTAATCCTAAACTAAAACTCCAACCCCCGTAACCCAAAACAAGCAGACTCTCTCATCCCAGAAACGCACTCTCATCCCGGAAATGCAGGCCGAGAAATCGCGATTTGTAATCTCCATTTCCGGCCGATTTTGGTCGATTTCGTCGTCATATTTCTTCGTCTCCGTTCATCTTCAATATCCTCCTTCTCATTCCGTGGAGATCCGGAAACGCAGGCCGAGAAATCGCGATTTGTAATCTCCATTTCCGGCCGATTTTGGTCGATTTCGTCGTCATATTTCTTCGTCTCCGTTCATCTTCAATATCCTCCTTCTCATTCCGTGGAGATCTTAAACATCGATCCTAAAACCCCCAAATAGTTGAAACCCTAATCTGCTCCGATCAAAATCCAGAAATCTAAGTTCGATTCTGACTTATTCACTTCGACACCCCACCGACACTGACTTAGATACCGGACTCCTATTTCCTGAATGGCTGGAGAAAGTGGGTTGAAGAGGAAAAGAAATATTGATGAAGAACCGAAGAAAAACAAAATATCTTCAACATCTTATAAACCCAAGGTAGCATTAACTTCTTCAATTTCCCCTTTTGTGTATACGATTTATTTTTAGTTCCTTGTTGTGATTAAGAGATTTGTACACTTCACAAAAAATGATCTGCCTTTGTTCGTCCTGTATTTGGGTCACATTTTATTGATTAAGAGTATTTGTCCAACTGGTTATGGAATGACTCAAAATACTAGTTACTCATTCAAACAATACTAGTTACTGATTCACATTTTATTGCTCGTGAACAAAACCTCTTTAGTTCATGAAGAACATGCAAAAAATTGATTGATTTATAGTCTAAGATGTTCTAAGAATGAATCTTGGCATTAGCAACCCTTGAATGCAAATTTGAGTTTACAATTATCCAGATTTTGGAAAGAATTATTTAATCCAACAATTATGCTTTCTACTTCTCAACGAGTTGTTTTGTAGCATTTGAGAAGAATATTGCACCATTTTTCTCTTTTGTCCTTGACATGATTATGCAGTCGACCAAATCTGCCTTTGTTCGTCCTGTATTTGGCTCATATTTATAAATGGATGTGTAATATATGGATGTGTGCTGTAGGGTGGGGTGGGATGGGGTGGGGAGCTTAATTAAGATTTGCTTTTGAATTTTTCATTAATAAATACTAACATGGAGCTGGACCCTGTCTCTTTGTGGGTTGGATTACACTAGTTAACAATGTTGCTATGTAGACCCACACAACAAAAGATATACATTGAAGCACTTTATACTAATTGGCAGTTAAGATTATTGAAGCACTTTACACTAGTTAAGTTTTTGTGACCTTTTTAACTTTATGTCACTTTTTTATTTATTGTCACTTTTTTGAGTGTATGCACTCTTTTAGTAGTAGTATATTACAAACATGTTTTCAGTCATAATAACATGTTACAAACGTTTAGATTTTCCTAACTGTATCTTTTTCCTTTTTTGTAGGATTGGGATTTGTTAATTCCTCAAAGATGTTGGTTTAAAGGAAAAGTGACGTTATTATCTCCACATGAGGTGATAACTGAACTAAATGAAAAATTCAGTTCACATCAAAGGACTTTATTTAAGAAGACATGCTTTGGTTCCTTCATTGATTTGAAGGAGATAGTATTGCAACACTTGATTGATACAACAATTGTTGCTTAGACAGGTTAAACAACCTAATTCAAATGAAATGTGGTTCAATATATGTGACAAGTTTGTGAGGTTTTCTATTGAGGAATTTTGTTTGATATCGGGTCTAAAATGTACCGGAAATGGTGACTTTACTCGATATAGAAAGAATAGTCGTTTGAAAGATCATTACTTCAAAGATTACCAAAGCATCTCAACCAAAGAGGTTCAGGAAGTGTTTTTAAATTTGCCTGATGACACTGTAGATAAAGATGTTGTTGATATAGGCATAGTTTATCTGATTACGTCATTCCTTTTTGGTACATCGTATCATAGGGTGGTTGATGATTCATTTTTTTATCTTGTGGAGTCTGAGGAGTTGAATTCTTTTCCATGGGGTATAGAAGTTTTTAGTATGACTCTATCATCCCTAAAGTGTGCATTTAATCAGAGGATGAAGAATATTTTTATGGAAAAGAAGTTTTTGGAGTATAGGTTGAATGGGTTCCTAGTTGCTTTTCAAATATGGATTTATGAAACTGTCCCCACTATTGCTCAGAAGAATTACTGCACAAGGCATATTCCTCAGCGTCCTCGAATGTTGAGTTGGAGTTGTAATCAACATGTGACATCCGTGGGGTTAAGAAAGAGCATTTTTGATTTGATTAAAGTAAGTTTTGTACCATTTTATTATTTATTTTATGCATTTAGTTTTTCCTGTTATTAATATAATTATGTATTTTTCAGTTGGAAGTAAAACGAATTGTGCCCCTTGAGGCAGAGAAGGAAGAAGAGTATTCAACTGGTTTATTTTTTGAAGGTTTAGGGGTTGATGATTTTGAGCATCCCATTGTTGTAAAGAAAAAATTATTGGTTGAAGGAAAGGCAAAATCATTGTGAGCTTCAAGATCTTTAGAAAATAAAAACAAAGGGAATATTGATGAGGTTTGTGGGCATTTTTTCTTTTTACTATTTCTGTCATTTCAATTTCTTACTTCTTATTATTTTATGTTCTTTTCAGGAAGTCCAGCAATCGAATGTAGAACTTTTGAGACGGCTTTCGGAAGTTGAACTGAAAGTAGTTCAATCAAATGATCAAATTTTAAAACGTATTGCAGATCTTGAAATTAAAATTCAGTCAAACCCAATGGAGGACCGACTAAAAGATGTTGAAGAAAGAATGAAAACGAATGAAGAACTAATGGAGCGTCTACAAAATTTGGAACGCAAAGTAGACAAGATGTTAGCTGTTAATGAAGAACCAATGAAGGTATTTTAGAGTTTTTTTAGTGTAAAAGTTATATTGGTGACCTTTTGTCACTTTTTTAACTTATTGTCACTTTTGAGTATCTCTGTGACTTTTTTGTGTATCTTTGTGACTTTTTTGTAGGATGGTGTGGAGAGCTTACCCGATGAAACAGACAAGGTGTTTAATGACTTCCCTAGTTTTTCTTTAGGCATAGAGTTTGAAATGAGTGGTGGGGAAAAAGATGTTGAGGTGCCTGTCAGAAAAAGTGACAGGGCAGTTGAAAAAAGCGACAAAGTAGTTGAAAAAAGTGACAAGACAGTTGAAAAAAGTGACAAGACAGTTGAAAAAGGTGACAAGGAAATCGAAAATAGTGACAAGAGAATTGAAGAAAGTGATAAGGCACTTGAAATGAATTTGAATGATGAAATAGAATTTCATGAAGATGATTGGTTAAGAGTTGCTGATATTGTTGCTCGTAGTTTAGCAAAAAATCGAGTACTTGTGTTTTCATTTTATTATGTTTTTTCCTCATAACTTATGTCTGTTTTTGCATCAATATAATTTGACATCTGTATTTTTGTTGTTCATGTTCCAGCATGTTGCATCACCAACTGATGAAGGCAGATTTGAAGCGTTTGACAACGAATTTGAATTGAAAGATGAAGTCTGGGAAAAGGTTGTGGAAGTCACGGCTGCAATTGAAGCTGAAACTGGAATGGAAGAGGAAAATTTAGAAACTATTGAAATTGATGATGACGTGACCCCAAACATGCCACTAAAGAGAGAAAAGAAACCTGCAACACTTCTTCAGTCCCCTTGGGTCAATGAATATGATTCTACTTCGGAGACTAAGAAACGTATTGTAAAAGGCACTTTTGCATTCCCAGTTGGTTTGCGCCCTCCGATGGCAAATGATGTTGATGCTTTTGAGCTTTGGTTCGTGAAAGGATTGATTAAAAAAATAAGTAAGTTGTTAAATATTTGTTTTGTGACTTTTTTCTAGTAAAGTGACATTTCATGTGACTTTGCATTTATATATGTGATGTAGGCATAAACATTTCAATGATGAAAATTCTATTATCAATCCTTGCTTCTACTTTGGTGATATTGCTGTATCTACAAAACAGTGGTGGTATGAATTATATATTCAGAACGAATGCCTTGAAGACACGGTAATTTATTTTGTTTTTGGTGTTTTAACATTGTTTTATATAGTTTTTAGCACAATTGTTCATTTTGTAATTTTTCCCTTTTTTTGTAGCATATCGATGTGTGTTTCTATTACCTAAGGAAGATGTTAAGACATGGAGAGGGTATAAGCATAAAGGCTACAACAACCGACTTTCCTTTTGATAGCCAAATTAGAGGGCTTCATGCTGAATTTTGCCAAGATAAGTCAGCTCTAAAAAAACAGACTTCTCTTCTTTCATATGCTATCGGATTGTATATGCCGTGTAATACAAGTTGGAGACTTGTGGACCACGTGCTTATGCCAAACCGAATGTCAAACTCAGCCCATTGGATTCTGTGTCATTTTGATATCCAAAATATGAGCCTTAATGTATATAATTCATATCACAAGATTGTGAGGAAATGTTTAGTAATTGAGGCTGTTAAACCATTTTCTGATATAATTCCCCATCTTCTTTTTCATACTGGCTTCTTTGAGGGAAAATGTATTTCAGAAGAAGATGCTTTGAAACCATTGGTTGTAAATATGGTTCCAAAACTTCCACAGCAGAATAATGGGTTAGATTGCTTTCTAAAATATTTTCTTTTTTGTTTTGTTTTCATTTGACATTCAAGTGTAATTGTCTAAATTCATTTTCTTTTTTGCATGCAGTGGAGATTGTGGAATCTATGTAATTAAGTATGCCGAGTACTTCATCAATGGAAAGTTAAATGAAATGCCAAAAACATTTAACATTCCACAGGTCAGAAGAAATTTGGCAGCTGAATTATATGCTTTTGGAAAGAAGAAGCAAGATGAGGGTTATGATACAGACAATGAATGGGTGTCAAAAGGAGACTGATTTTGAAGAAGAAGAAGTTGATTTTGAAGAAGTTGATTTTGAAGAAATGGATATGTAATGACTGATTTAGTTAGAATATTTTGTGGATATACAAAAATTGGTTGGTAGTTGATATATGTAGTGACTAATTGGACAAAAAAGTGACAATAGTTCACTTGTTAATTTTTGTAGCTTTGGACAATATTTCATTACTATATGAATGGATTAGTGACAATATTTCATTACTATATGCCATTCTTTTGATCAAATAGAGCATTTGAACATCAAGTGGTGTGTGTTTGGGTTGTGTTCCTTTCTCTATTCAGTAATTCTGAAGCTAGATTAAGGTACATATCTTGACTGTTTGCACCAGTTGAGGTGCACATTAAGTGGGATGGTTTTGTATCAATGATATGTTTAGTACGGTAAATTAAACAAATGTGTGTGAATGATACATGTCAACAACCAAATATGTGGCCAGAAAATAACGGTTTTTATTCAATTTTGTTAAAAAAAAGTGACAATTCTGTTAAAAAAGTGACAATTTGTCACTTTTTTTGTTAAAAAAGTGACACTGTGTTACCTTTTTGTTTTTATTCAATTCTGTTAAAAAAAGTGACAATTCTGTTAAAAAAGTGACAATTCGTCACTTTTTTGTTAAAAAAGTGACATAATGTCACTTTTTCTGTTAAAAAAGTGACACTGTGTCACCTTTTTGTTGCTGAAAGGCTGAGTGGATGATGCTGGAATCTGATCGATTGATTAATTAACAATGCTTCTAACTATGGATACAATGTCAATGATGTGACATACATAATAAACTTCACACAACATACCATTTTTAAGAAATTCATCTCCATTAAAATCCATCCAAAGTGACATACATAATAAACTTCAAAATTGACAGTTTGCTTAGAATATTTGAATTGAAAAACATTCTAAAACAAAAAATATCAAATAATCTTTTTTCATATGTCTTCAAACTTCCGTTTCTTTTGTGGTTTCTTTTTCACATTTGTTGGATTTTCATATGATCTACGATTGTGGCCATTATTCCCACATCTTCCACATTTTGCACTTTGAATTTTCTCTCGTTTTGATGGTATCCTTTTTTCTTTAGGTCTTCCAGATTTTCTTTTTGGATTAGGAGCCAAGACTACTCTTACTTTTACCTCATTCGGTACATTCCAGTCATTGTGATCTCCAAGTGGAAAAATTGTTCCACTATAGGTTTGAATATACATATTTGTTGTATAATATATCGAACAATATGAATATGAATCTCCCTTTATTTTTGCAATAACCGCAAGTGCGTGTGCACACGGAATCTTGTCCACTTGGAATTGGTTGCATGTGCATGTTCTTTCTTCCATATTCAACAAATATGTGGTACAACCATCATTAACTTGGTACAATATCGAACTTGAAATTGATACCTGTGTGAATAATACAACAAAATACTCTTATCAATAAATTTGTCACTATTTTATATTAAAGAAATATTTAAAGTGAAAACATGTTAAAATATAAATCCCATCATACAATAACAACAAAACAACATGTTTATAGCTTGGTACCTTCATTTTCTTTGACTCCACAGATTTTTCTCTCAATTTTTTCTCTTGTGTGGTGGCAAGTGTTGTGAAGGTTGCCTGTGCATCATTTATATGTTTCACAAACCATTGTTGTAACAAGTATCTTAACGATTCCAATAAAGACTCTACGGGACAACCTTTTGTTGCTTTTGTTACCGAATTTACTGATTCAACTATATTTGAAGTCATTGTAGAAAATCTGTTGTTTGTCATGTAAGCCCTTGACCATTTCTCATAACCAATATCTTTCTATACAAAAAAGATTCAAAATATTAATATTTATTTAACCGAAAAAGTGACTACTGTCACCTTTTGAACTCACTTCTATAAAAAAAAAGTGACAGAATGTGACTTTTTGTTTTATCAATGTTTACAAACTTTTTAAACAAAAAGTGACATCATGTTACTTTTAAGAAAAAAGTCACATTCTGTGTACTCTGTTTAAAAAGTGATGAATTATTATGAAAGTAAACAATGATAACATACCAAATGTGATCGAATCCCTGTATTGATTTCATCAAGTTGTTTCATATGGAACTCAAAATCATTCTTAGAATATGCTCTTACAGCCCTGTTGAAATGTTTTGCAATATTCTTCCCCTTCTTCTTCCCACCAAAAGACGACTTTAAGTTCTTTAACAAGTGATAGGAACATAGACCATGCATTGCATTCTCATACACTATGCAAATTGCATTTTTTATGCTTGCATGTCCATCTGAGATTATACACAATCCTTCACGCTCACCATAAGCTTCTTTTAACATAATTAAGAACCACTCTCATGAATCGTTAGTTTCTAAATCACCAATTCCAAATGCTAATATGAAGATATTGTTGTTGGCATCTTGCGTACATGCAGTGAAAAGTGTTCCGCCATAGGTGCCTTTTAAGAATGTAGCATCTATTACTATAACTGGTCTACAATACTTCCACCCTTGAATAGATGCTCCTAATGCCATGAAAAGGTACTTGAATTTGTTGTCCTCATATGTCTCTATTTTTGTAACTGATCCGGGATTTGTTTGTTCTATCATGTACAAGTATTCCGGAAGCTTTTCATATGAATCTGTGGGATCTCCTCTCACCAATTCCAATGCTTTCTCCTTAGATCTCCAAGCTTTCTCATAACTCATCGACACTCCATATGTATTCATCATGTCACTTATAATGTCAGCAGGAGTGTATGTTGTTTTTGTTGAGATATACTTGTACATGATGAATTCTCCTACTATTGAGCTGGTTGCTTAACGACGATCTTCTAAAATGATGTTATTTGAACATATATGATCATTTTTAATATACCTTACCTTGAACATATCTGTTCCACCAAGTCTTGAAGCTCTAAAAGTCCATTTGCACTTCTCATCAATACACTTCAACACGTATTCTTTCTTGTCCGACTTACTTACTTTGAATTGAAAGTTATTGTGTATCGTATATATCGAAATACTTCTCTTAACCAATGTCTTGTTCCTGAATACTTTATCTTTTGAAATTTCATCCATAGTGACTACTGAAATGATATCACTTCAAACTTCATTTGTCGTTTCGTCAACTCCCGATATACTATTATAGACATCAACAACAATTTCTTCCATACTAGGTAATTTCTGAATTGATGTCACAGAATTATCAGTTATAGCTTCACAAAATTGTAGTTGCATCATGTCATTTTTTTTCAAAATCAGCAGCCTCCAAACATTGTATATCGTGACTTTTTGATACCGTTGTCACATCTACACACAATGGAAAGCTTGCAAGATCTTTATCCTTCATCTTTAGCTCCAAATAAAATGTTAGAGAAATATCATCTAAAATCTCCATTAAAGGTAGGTTTTTCTTCACCCTATATTGCATTTTTATTCTTTGTGTTGATGCACTTAGTTTCATCACAGAAAATATCATGCACTCTAGGTTGTTGTACGTGCAATCCATTGGTACAACAATTCCAGTCATTTTCTCACTTGTATATTCATTATCTTGTGTCCATTTGCCTCCATAACAAATGAAGATATTAATTTTATCCATACCTACAACAAGATTACAAAGAAATTGTGTGAGTTTTTTTTTATAAAAAGTGACAGAGTAATATGCATCAGTTAATCAGACAGTGTAACTTTTTTTGAGAAAAAGTGACAGAAATATAAAAGTGACAGAGTTCACACTCTAATTGAGCAAACACCTTGCATGCATGAATGTAATTGATTCAAAATTTTCTTTTTCATACGTATTAACATAAAACATGGCTAAAAAGGGTGGCAAACACGTTATTCGTACATTCAAATTTTCAAAACACACACGCATAGTGTGTCTCTTTTTCATAGAAAAGTGACAAAATGTCACTTTTTCATAGAAAAGTGGCAGAATTCACATTATCGGCATAAATGATTTAACGGTTCAATGCTATTTTGTCATATGTATTGACACAATCCATTCTATCTGAAATTCAATAATGTTATTTTGAAATATATTTCCAAACACAATAACAAAGGGTTAAAGGATCACAAGAGTGGGGAGAGCGTGTGACTTTTTTGACAAAAGTGACAGAATGTCACTTTTTCATGGAAAAGTGACAAAATGTCATTTTTTCATAGAAAAAGTGGCAGAATTTTTTCATATGTATTGACACAATCCATTCTATCTGAAATTCAATAATGCTATTTTCAAATATGTTTCCAAACACAATAACAAAGGGTTAAAGGATCACAAGAGTGGGGAGAGCGTGTGACTTTTTTTACAAAAGTGACAGAATGTCACTTTTTCATAGAAAAAGTGGCAGAATTTTTTCATATGTATTGACACAATCCATTCTATCTGAAATTCAATAATGTTATTTTCAAATATGTTTCCAAACACAATAACAAAGGGTTAAAGGATCACAAGAGTGGGGAGAGCGTGTGACTTTTTTTACAAAAGTGACAGAATGTCACTTTTTCATGGAAAAGTGACAAAATGTCACTTTTTCATAGAAAAAGTGGCAGAATTTTTTCATATGTATTGACACAATCCATTCTATCTGAAATTCAATAATGTTATTTTAAAATATGTTTCCAAACACAATAACAAAGGGTTAAAGGATCACAAGAGTGGGGAGAGCGTGTGACTTTTTTTACAAAAGTGACAGAATGTCACTTTTTCGTGGAAAAGTGACAGAATGTCACTTTTTCATAGAAAAAGTGGCAGAATTTTTTCATATGTATTGACACAATCCATTCTATCTGAAATTCAATAATGTTATTTTCAAATATGTTTCCAAACATAATAACAAAGGGTTAAAGGATCACAAGAGTGGGGAGAGCGTGTGACTTTTTTTACAAAAGTGACAGAATGTCACTTTTTCGTGGAAAAGTGACGGAATGTCACTTTTTCATAGAAAAAGTGGCAGAATTTGGACGAATTCACATTATCATTTTCTCAAACACCTTATATGCATCAATGATTTTACGGATTCAAAGCTATTTTTTCATATGTATTGACACAATCCATTTACACTATAATGTTTAAACTAAACCTAATCACGAAATCCAAATAAAATTGGAGAAATAATGCATTTTCATCTTAAAATCCTTGGCTAATAAAACCTTAAAATTCAGCTTATTGACAACTGATTCTAGCTTGCTCATGATTATAGAAGCTGAACATTTGGACGTAAAAATACAACAAACTCGACAAATCGAACATGGATGATATAATAATTGAACAAGGAGTCAAAAACATGAAAAAGAAACCTGTTTTCTTCGGTCAGAAAGCAATCAATTTGTTGATGATTTCTCGATTTTTTCCAAAGCTTCGAATAATGAACGAATTTGTGGATGATTTCCTCTTTCTCCTTCAGATTTTCCCTTTTTTTTTTCAAGTTTGGAGGCTGGTTTCTTTCATGTCGTAATCTTCCAAGTTTGAGCGTATTTTTTACGTTAATATTTACCTAATTACCGCCTAATCCAAGTTTATCATGTTTTTTCAAAACTACCCCAAAATATAGGGTATTTGTGTAAGTACCCCTAAAAGGAACTGACCCAAAAGAAAGAAAACAAGGCCTGTAAGTGCGGGTCCAGACCCGGCCCAACTTTAGGGTTAAGCGGCTCATAACATATCCCCTTCCTTCAGAAGAACTTGCCCACGAGTTCGGGATATGTATTGCTCAGCTTCTCTACATCTGCCCAGGTGGCATCCAATTTGTTAGCTTCCTTCAATTACTCATGATTACGGCCAAGGATGTTAGAACTTTATTAAAAATTAAACTTTATGATCTTGCCAAGATCTTCATGTCAAACCATCAAGAAACTGAATTAACGCGGAACATACCTTAATCAATTGATTTCTGACTTGAACAATGAATCTTGAATCTGGATCTGTAAATCTTCAGTTTGGTTGTTTCAAATCTCCATCATAATTCCTGATTGTGGGTTTTATGGATCTTCCTCTTCATATGCTTTCTCTTGTATTCTTGTGTTGATGAGATGCCACAAAGAATGAGAAAATCACACATGAATTGGGGACCATAACCCTTTATATATTTCCATATGTATTCGGCCCATCGTCAAATACAAACCTTAATGAATCCGGTCTCTACACATATAGTCCGGCCCACACTTTAATTAGATGCTTAAAGCCCAATTACTTAATTCTTTATTAGATCACTTTAATTTTGGGCTTAACTTTAAGATAGCATTTATACACAGTTAATTACATATGTCGGCCCATCACGGGAAATTAAATAATTTCCCAACAATCTCCCACTTGGGCCACATATGCTACCTTATAAATGTGTATAACCTTATGAGCTCAAAACTTTTGCTATCATAACCAAAAGCATCTCCGAACAATCTCGTCCATTGATTATATCAATATAGGATCAAAGCGGTTTTCGTTATAAGTAACATAACTAAACCCATCAATGGTCACGTATATCAATACAATCAAATGACATAGATCAAGTGTGGATGTGTAGCATGGAAATTACATGTAATGTGATCTAAACATGCCTATTTCCAACTGGTCCTGCCTTATTCCTTAATACCTTATGAGATCAACTATAAACTTTAATCAGAGTGGAACTGAACTGAATACTTTATTTCTGAAATGAACCGAATGTGCACAACCAAAATTATGTGTCAAAAGACAACATCCAAAATACAAACTCTCACTAAACTGGCATATCATCAAAAGATGCAACACCCATGTGAGCACCATGCTCATGAAAGACCTCGGGTGGTAGCCATTTAGTAAATGGATCCATATTTATAGAGTTTGTCCTTATATGTTTTATAGAAACCTGACCACTCTGAATTCATTCCTTAACAATTAGGAACTCAATGTCTATAAATTTTGACATCATCATGTTCCTATTGGAATACAAGACTGTTATTGTCGCAAAATAACTTAAGTGGTCTTTCATTTCCATCCAAACTATGCAGCCCAGTGACAATATTTTACAGTCAAATTCCATAATCAAAATCAGAATATCCAACGATCTCCAATTGGTCTGATTTTCCTGAATGTGATCATGTAATCATTTGTTCTCTATAGATACCGAATAACCTGGTGGCTGCTTTCCAAATTTCCATCGCAAGTTAATTAAATATCTGCCTAGCATTCCAACAAAGAATACTATATCCGGATGTGTGCTATCCCGAGTATACATTAAATTCTCAATTCCCAAAGTATAGAGAATCTGATGTATATCCTTTATCTTTAAATTTATCATTGGGGCATTAATTGAGACTAAAGTTGTCTCCCTTAATTGTAGGGGTATAACTTGATTTTCATATCTGCATTACAAATCTTTTAAGAACCTTATTGATACAACTCTTTTGTGATTACCCAAAAAATACACCAAGAACAATTCTTGTGTATCTATATCCTTAATACAAAAGGTGCATCACAAAGATTTGCTTACTCCCACTGAACTTGTGATATCCACAATCATCAATTGAATGTATCTCGAAACCAAATGAGATAATTATTTGATAAAATTGTGATACATATTCGGGAAACCAGCTTAAGCCCATAGTTGGATTTATTTAATTTGTAAACCATCTAATGCAACTTAAGATCAAAATATGTCACAAATGTCATAATTGTCTTAAAAGAGTTTTCATAGAAACCGAAGAAAAATCTCTTTATGGATGGCATCAATCCACTCCTTAGAATTATTCCTTTGCATGGCTTGATGAAAGTTGATTGATAAGTCATTCTTTCGTCAATCCATGTCATCCTTATTTTCTTGGAGAAAGACTATAAGGTTATCCAAAATTGTCTTTCTTCTTTTATAGTGGATTTCCTTAATGACATTTGTTCTTGAGGTTGTTGAGTTTGTTTTTCTGGAACAATCTCTTGATTGTGTATGGGGGATTTTGTAATATTGTCTTAATCCGAAATTGCTTCTTGAACAAGATTTGGAGCAAGAATTTGTCCCTGAACCAAATCATTGACAATTGCAACAGAAGGAATATATAAATATTCTTCATCTAAGACAAAATCATAACCTTATAACCTTATCTCCCCTCACAAACTCTACATCCTCAAGAAATCGAACATTTCCCGTTTCGAAAATTGACCTGATAGTGGGACCTTTAAAAATTTGTAACCCCTTAACAATTACTTTACTTGGAACTTTGTTGAGACTTTAAGCTGCAGTCTTTAGTGCTTTAAACCTAGGAGGATCCTGATGTACTGTGGGTAAATTCCACATTCCTCTAGGAATATTGCAAAAGGTCCTGGACATTGTTCTCCTGATTCGTCATATCTTTCATAGTATTCACCACTATGGTAAGATTTGACTTGTTAAATTCTTTTACTGAGTCGATTTTCGAACTCAGTCTTGTATGCCTTGAACATGTCCAGTGTTTGGGATTTCTCATAGATGAAATATAGGTAGCCATATTGAGAAAAAATCGTCTATGAACTAAATAAATGAGTGTTGACCATTCCAAGAAGCCGAAGGGAATGATCTATAGATATCCGTATTAATTAGTTCTAAGACATCCGAAGTCCTATTGGCACCTAATCTCCTTATGTTTGTTTGTTTTTCCCTTAATTTACTTAAGTCTGAAAATATCAAGGGAATCAAGAATTCTTTCTGACACAAATCTTTCCATTCTCTTTTGAGAGATGTGGCCTTATCGCTTGTGCCATAACAAAGCAGAATTCTCATTGGTTAATTTATGTTCAATACCACGTGAATCCTTATACAAGGTTTCTTTATAAGAGGCAACCGTATTAAACACATATAGGTTATCGTAACCGAATAAAGAACTGACACCCACAATATTTGAATTAAGAAAAAGATCAAACTGACTATTTCTAATTGAACAAGAGTAACCATAGTTGTCCAATGTAGAAATAGAAGCCAAATTCCATCCAAAAGGACGGTACCGTAAATGTCTATTTCAAATTCAAATAATAATCAGTCTTTAATGATAACCTAAATTCCGTAAAGCCTCAACCTTAACTGATTTGCCTCGCCCCGGATAGATGAATCTTTCAGAATCAATTGGCTTTGGCAGTTCAGACAACCCCGCATAAACACACTTATGTAAGTGGTGGTACCGAAATTTATCCACCAAGTGTGTCTTGGTATTGACATTAAATTTACCTCAAAACAAACCAATAGTGAGAAATGTACTTTTTTTTTACACGCCAAGCGTAGCATTTAGCACAATCTCTCTTTATATATCCCAGATTTTCACAAAATTTACAACTAAATTTATTTCGCTGTTAATTTTGAACCGAACCGAATGCAGCTTTCTTATTCTTTCTTTTCTTTAACTTGTCCTTAGAGGTACTAGCCAAGTGAGCACTTTTAGTCCTTTCTTGCTTCAGCCTTTCTTCTTCTTGTACACAATATGAAATGAGCTCATATAGAGTCCATTTATCCCTTTGACAGTTATAACTGACCTTGAATTGTGCAGGAATAGAAATTAAAACCAGATGCATGAGCAAATCATCAGATAGCTCAAGCTTTAGAGCCTTTAAGTTTGAAGCAATATGAGACATCTCCATAATGTACTCCCGAATATTTCCTTTGCTTTTATGCCTTAGTGAAACTAAGTATGCCAAAAGCGTACTAGTTTCAGCCTTATCACTCTTTGCAAAGCGTTTCTTCAATTTCAGCAAGAAATTTATTAGCAGTAGTTACCTTATTGGACACAGCGCCCCTGAATGATTCTGGAATTTGACGCTTCATGATCATAAGACTCATGCGGTTTGAACAATCCCACTTATTAAAGTCCTTGTTTTCATCAATAGAACTTTTATCCGTAAGTGCAGCGGGTTGTTCGGTCCTTAACGCAAGGTCTAAGTTCATGCAGCCAAGAACGGTCATAACGTTCTCTTTCCAGTCCTCAATAGTTGGTTCCATTTAGCACAGGAATGGAGTTGATGTTGGCAGATATTGTGGAAGTTGATGGATTAACTGAATAGAGAACTAATACTTAATCTACATGTTCACATAAGAATCCATATTAAACAATTAATCAATTCAAATAATGGTAAACCCCATCACAAGAGACCGAGCACAACATTGATATTTAGTCTTTGGACAGAAATATCAACTTGTAAGTGGTACTCTTAGTGTAGTAATCAAATATTGACAATAAACCATGTCAAACAATAAACCTATCTTTGGACCGATTTATTGTTCACATAAAATGAAACCTTATAATTGTCACATATTTATTACCACAGGTATGTAAATAATTCGGCCAAATATTAACCTTCCTTTGGGCCGGTCAATACTCGCATGAATTACGTACACACAACCTTTCTAATATTCCAAATAAATTAATCTAGGCAAGAGAGGTCACTTTGGTGACATGTTGTTTCAATCAATTCATTTAGAAAAATTAGTAATCCAAAAGAAATACCAAAATTTGAATTATAATTGTTAATCCTTAATTCTTTTATTTTATTTTGAAACTTTAGGGGCCTAGGGTTAATAATACAGAACTTTAGGGACCCAGAAATAATAATCCAGAACTTTAGGGCTCAATAATTAATTATGGAAAACTTTAGGAGTCAAAAATTAATTATTCAAACTTTAAGGATCCAAAAATTAATTATTGAAAAAACTTTAGGAGTCAATAATTAATTATTGAAAACTTTTAGGGATCCAAAAATAATTATCGGAAACTTTAGGAGTCAATAATTAATTATTGAAAACTTTAGGGATTCAAAAATTAATTATTTAAAACTTTTGGGGCCAATTTGGAACAAAATCAGAAACTTTGATGCTTTAATTACAAAATCAGAACTTTAAATGGCCCAAAATAATCAATTTTAAAAACTCCAGGGGCTGAATTATTAAAATCCATAACCTTAAGACCCAACTTGAATGAACTTTAAACTTTAGGGGCTAAATAACCAAAATTGCAAACTGTAGGGGCCTAAACATTAAAATTAAAACTTTAATGGTCCAAAAATAATTAATTTTGAAACTTGAGGGACTGAATTATTAAACCCGAAACTTTAAAGGCCCAATGGATGAATTTATAACCTTAGGGGACTGAAACACCAAAACCTTAAACTTAAGGGGCTAAATCCTTAAAATAAAACCCTAATTTGAAATTGCAGTCAAAGACCTCAAAACTTCAAATTTACAACCCAAGCCCCCGCCCCCAAAAATTCATCCAAATTTTAGGGTTAGAAAATGAAACCCTAAATTCCTCCTCCCTTCTATCCCTTGGCGGCGCCGACCAAGCCCAAAAATGGCGGTCCGTGACCTTGGCCCACCCCAAATAGCGTTCCACGCTCGCCGGGCAGAGCGTCGCCGCCAAATCGGCCATGTCTTCATTGGCGGCCCACGTCGTGTTACAAGCACGTCGCAACACAAAGACAGCGGCTATCGTCTCAGCTCTTGGCCCACCCAAGCAGCTCGCACGTCGTCGGAACGCTGGCTGCAAAGACCACGGCGCCGCCACACTCGGCCATGTCACGTGCAGCACGCTCGTCGTGTTACAAAGTACGCCGCAACACGTTAGCTGCCGTCGTAAACACAAAGCGACTGTGTTTGACGCAGCATTATCTTTGGAACAAAGCGGCGCCGTCATGTTCACGAACGTCGTGGCTTATTGCGAACACACGACCATCACGTTGCCGCCGTGGCGGCGGCCCAATTTTTTTTTTTTTTTTAAACTGAAATTCTGAAATCTTAAAAATCAACCGAATAATTTTTTTTTTCAAATTTAATAAATCTAAATCCGAAATTATTAAATTTGAAAATCATAAAAATATACAATAACCAAATTAAAAAATACTTGATTCCCAATGATTTAACATGAATAGGCTCTGATACCACTTGTTAGAACTTTATTAAAAATTAAACTTTATGATCTTGCCAAGATCTTCATGTCAAACCATCAAGAAACTGAATTAACGTGGAACATACCTTAATCAATTGATTTCTGACTTGAACAATGAATCTTGAATCTGGATCTGTAAATCTTCAGTTTGGTTGTTTCAAATCTCCATCATAATTCCTGATTGTGGGTTTTATGGATCTTCCTCTTCATATGCTTTCTCTTGTATTCTTGTGTTGATGGGATGCCACAAAGAATGAGAAAATCACACATGAATTGGGGACCATAACCCTTTATATATTTCCATATGTATTCGGCCCATCGTCAAATACAAACCCTAATGGATCCGGTCTCTACACATATAGTTCGGCCCACACTTTAATTAGATGCTTAAAGCCCAATTACTTAATTCTTTATTAGATCACTTTAATTTTGGGCTTAACTTTAAGATAGCATTTATACACAATTAATTACATATGTCGGCCCATCACGGGAAATTAAATAATTTCCCAACAAAGGAACCTTCCTCATGATCTTTCTCTTATTTTCCTTCTTCTTCTTTCCGCTCCATTCCTTCTAGTAAATAAATTCTTGGCTTGTTGCATCTATGGCCTGGGTGGAATTTTTCATCACAAAAATAGCACAGTCCTTTTTCTTTCCTTTCTTGCATCTGAGTTGGGGATATTCTTTTAATAGGAAAACTATTTTTTCCAGGTGGATATAAGGGTGCAGGACTCGGGTTTGGTCTGTTTGGTGGGTCTGGAAGTTTTAACATAGGAGCGGGGGCAGGTAAGCTAGGCTGGTTATTTGGATTGGTGTTTTAGTAAGCTGGATATCGTTTGGGACCCCTTTTATATGCCTTATCACTTCTGCTTCTTGCAATCTGGCCAAGCCAAAGGCAGCTGAAAGAGTAGAGAGCTTAAACATTGTGACCATGATTCTCAATTAATCTTTTAGGCCACTCAAAAAGGTACTGATTCTAAACTCTTCTGTAAGGCCACTTATCTTGTTTGACAGAATTTCGAATTGGGTTTGGTATTCTTCTACTGTCCCATTTTGTCTTAGTTTAGTGAACTCCCCAACTGGATCCTAAAATGCAGAGGGCCCAAATCTTACTTCTAAGGCTGATATAAAATCACCCCAATTATTGACTACTCCTGACTCCATCAACCAACAATACCATGACAAGGCTTTTCCCTCCATGTGAAAAAAAGCAATCTGTAATTTTTGGTCTTCTGGTGTACTAAAATAGGCAAAAAATTGTTGGGCTTTAAGGACCCATTCCATAGGTTCAGTGCCATCAAACTTAAGAAATTCA
The DNA here is from genome assembly GCA_035079005.1 of Fraxinus americana. Taxonomy (NCBI): domain Eukaryota; kingdom Viridiplantae; phylum Streptophyta; class Magnoliopsida; order Lamiales; family Oleaceae; genus Fraxinus; species Fraxinus americana. The sequence goes on along the minus strand of JAVHZT010000087.1, from coordinate 44,901 downwards.
AGCCTAATAGATCTAGCATGAATACCCCCTCCGCCTTCAAATAAAGGATTGTTGCTCACTTGTTTATGAGAGGATCCTTCTCCAGAATTGTGGTTTCTAACCAATATAGCCAGCTGATCATAACTGGCTACAAGATTGTTGAGCTGTTGTAAATCTGCTTCTAGCATTTGTTTCTGTTTATCTTGCTCTTTTCGCAAGTACACTGTTTTACCCTTCAAACTGGACATGGCTTTTGCAAGCTGGGCATGACGGGTACCATCAGCCATGGCGTAGGAACGGGGCTCTGATACCACTTGTTATGTTCCAAGAAAATTTAGTAGAATAATTCCTGGCAATTCGAGTAGCCAGACACTCCACAAATGCACACGGCACAATTGAAATTCCACCTCCCTTTCATTCATAAGACTCTGACCTTTTTATAGGCATTATAGACTTGCAACAGATAGGAAATAACTGACCGACTAAAACACGGACTGCAAAACAGGTGCAAACAACAAGTAACTGAATTGGAACGTGGCCCTTGAAAATACAAGTTGGAACCACCAAGCAACTGGACTTAAACTACCAATGAACTGACCCAAATAAAATAAGGAAATGACCCAAAAGAAAGAAAACAAGGCCTGTAAGTGCTGGCCCAGACCCGGCCCAACTTTAGGGTTCAGCGGCTCATAACATCTCCCATAGTCAATCAGTGGTGAATCCCCTCCAAATTTCGCTTGAATTGAGCCGAAGTGTTCCAAAATTTATAGTCGGTTCTTGAAATTTTTTTAAATAACTTTGTTCTTTCTTTAATTCTTTTTCATGGACTCTTCGATTTCACGTGATCTATTGTTGATTAATGTGTTCAATATTGTACATTCTTTATTACCTTTTACATGGGTCAGATTTGATATTTTTTCTTCATTTGTTGAAATGTGTTATTTCATATTTTGTAAACATGTTAGAGAGTTCGTTTGTGTAGTTGTGTTGATCAGATTTATTTGTTTATGTCAGATTCATTGATTTTTCTTCATTTTTTGATTAAATGTTCACTATTTTTACATTCTTCATTATGCTTCTTTAAGGTTATAATGATGTATGGTATCTTTTCAATTTTTTAACAAAAACTCTATACCGGCCTTATTTTATTTTTTAACGGTTTAGTAATGTATTCTACATTACTGCCTAAACAATTGGTATTCTAAGGGCCTCATGTCAAACTTTCAAAGTTTTTAACTTTCATCCATGTATTCATCAAGCCATTTTCACCCACTGGCAATCTGAGTTTTTGAACAAGAAGGATCAACTAAGTATGAAATGATCTTAGGGGGCATAAAATACATTGAAGAAACTAAATTGACATAAAGCTATTAAACAAGAACACACATTCAAGATCATCAATTCCTCTACTCATGTAATTATAGAAGCTAGTGATAGAGTTGGTAGAGAACGAATTCATCATAAGGAGGGCAAACCTGAGGAAAAGTGCAGTTCTTGGTTCAATAACTATTCCCATCGAAAATGAAGGTCAAAATGCTACTGCATGGTATACTTTGGACAGCCCATCTGGGCAGGTAATATATTGCTCAAGTTTTGATCTTTTGAATATTTATTACAGTTACATTATAATTATTTTTCAGGTAACTTGAAACGTGTTATTTATATTGTTTGTCAGGGCTGTCTTCGCATTGAAACGCTAAAACTCCATGTGAATTCTTCCAGGTCCCTCTTCGTAATACATTTTTCTTTTTCTTTTCTATGTCTATTTTTAATTTTAATGATCTCTTTCTCCTATCTTTTTGTAATGTGAAACATTTTTTTTTAAGCTTAGGCCTACATATATTTGGTAAAGTTAATTATACAGAAGGTCTCTAACGAATGTACTTGTTCCTTTTTTTTTTTTTGTTGGGGGTGGGGGTGGGGTGGGGGGGGGGATCATTGGCTTTTTTATGATTGTTGGATACAGTTTGTAACCTGCTGAGTTGGTTAATGATATAAGAAGTTGACTTGTATTTCTAATGCAGAAGGTTTTGTGAACCTTGGGAGCAAATTGGTTTAAAAGTTTCTTTTTGATTTATACTTCGAAATTTTTCTTGAATCATTTCTTAATGCTTTTTACAATGTTGAGTTGATCTTCTCATTCTCAACCTTCAACTTGTGCTATATTTGTTGGTACGAGGCTCTAACTCATTGAGGTGCATTCTCGTGTTTAGTGTCAGTTTTGTTCTTTTCACGTCTATTAAAGTAGTTAATTTTTATTTGACTGAATAAAGAAAATTTTGGCTCCTACGATACTTGACTTGTAAATTTAGTCCAAAATTTTGATCATATAGACTGCCAATCCAAAAAGAGTTAAATTTTACAAATTTTACCTTTTTGTTTTAAGGCCTGCATTCATGAATCTTGTAGTTTAAGAGTGTAGGATGGCATTGATATCATCTGATATAAGATAAATATTAAAAATGTTTAACATGCAATACTGCAAGATTTTCAGTTCTAGCAGAAATTAATTGTTCTAGCATGTAGCAGAAGTCGCTAGCTTTCCCTTTTGGGGTTTGAATAACATGCTTTATCTAAATTTACGAAGCTAAGATCGTGTGAATTTAAGAAAGCATTTTAGCACGTATAACTTTATATAAGCTGTACAACTTGTGCATATATCTATGTCCAGTATTTCTGCTCATTGTCCATTTTTTGTTTATATTTTGTGTAATTCACGATACTAATTGCAAGGACAAGTTTATGAATCACTTTAACTACAAGAATAACAAATTGTACAGAATGATGGATTGATTTGGCTAATATCTTAAAATGAATTTCTAGTATCCTGAAATTTTGAAATTTTTGAATTTATCATTTGATCTTTGACGAGTCTTCTACACTCATGATATTTATATCACTTAATTCGTTATTTTGTTATCATTGAGAGAGTTTTAGGACATTTTAATATGTGTTTTAATGTTGTGATATAGATAGATGAAATTGAAGGAAATAAGCAAAAGTTGACAAATTGGAGAAAATTGCTAAATTGTAAGAGATTCAAAGTTCGGGGACTAAAGTGCAAATAATCAAAAGTTATGTCGGATCTCAAAATGAAGATTCGAGAGCGCTTGGAGTCAATTGGATAAAGAAAGAAGTCAAATGAATCAAATATAGTCAAAGTATGATCACACAATATTTTCCAACCGAAAAAGTTATGCTCAAGATTCATAGTCTCATATTGAGACTCATTTTTGATATATCAAACACTTGAATTGGAAAATGATATCTGAAGCAAAGTTGTAGCATTTTGAGTCACATTTCCAAATCATCTTGAATAACCTCAATCAGATATCAGGAGGAAAATGAAAAATTATGATAAAAATACTGAAGGATGCGCAGTGCAGTTTTCCAACCGACGATGGGCGCTATTGGACGCTAAGGTGCTGCCATTGCTGAAAAAAAACAGAATCATGGGTGCCTCGGCGCCGCTGTGGGAGAAAAAGGGTTTTTGAATTTTTTGGACTCTTTTCTTGGCCCAACACGACTCCATCCCTTCCAAAACTTCAAATTATTATAAATACAACCTTTAAAACCTAATTTTGGAGAGGAGAAGACGGCTTAGAAGACAAAACAAAAGAGAATTGATCTAGAGCTAAAACGACAAGGATTTGGAGGAGAATTCAAGCGACAAAAGAGTTTTTTCTTCCTTTTCTCTTTATGTTTTTCATTATAAATTGTTTTGATTTCATAAATTTCATTATGAACTAAACACTTTATCTAGGGTTTGATGTAACCAACTTAAGATTATGGGTCGATGATTTTATAATTATTTCTATTTGATTTTATCGCTTATATTTAATTGTGTCATGATTATAATGCTTTCAATTACCTGATCAATAATTGAATAAATAGATACTAGTCAAATCCGACAATCGAGATATGGGAATTTAGGTGCGATCATAGGATTGACACAACATATGTTTTATGGATTTCGAGAGAAAGTGTAAAATCTATGAAGTTTACTTCACAAAAGAATCGGGACTTGATAAATTCTAGATTTTAATTCGGAATAGAGATATTTGGATTAAATTCTAGGGTTAATTTCTAGTCGACACTCGAGAGGGGGAGAGATAATTTAGAATTCTTGCTTTTGAATATGGGAAAATCAATTGGCATAATTGGATATTATTGAATCATAATTGAAGATTAGGTGAAATCATTCCCTAAGCTTTCTCAACTTCAATATTTGCATTCCTCGTATTTGTTAACCAATCTCATTAAATTAATTTAAAATCATTCATTCAAACATTCATTATCTAAATAAAATAAATAGTTACATAATTATAGTACTTAGTTGACGCAGAACGGAAGACGAAGATTTACGAACGTAAATTTGAAGAACCAAATTTGGAATCCACCAAGAAACGAAATTTTATAATAATCAATAATGATCTGAAAAACGTTCAAAAGCCTTTAAATAGGCGTTACAAGAAACTCTAAAAATATAGAATATTAAAACATTCCAAAAATAGCGAAAATCTAAAACTGGAAATATGGAAATTAATTATTTGAGGGCCTAAACAAAGGAATTTGGAAAAAAAATACAAGTCCTGAAAGTATTAATCATTACCTGTAAACCAAAAACATGGAAGTGATTCCAGTACATTATCCGGATTTTAAGTGCCATAATTTTTCTGTTGCATTTCTTTTCTTAGACAAAAAACATAAATCCTGAAAGAATTAATCATTACCTTTAAACCAAAAACATGGAAGTGATTCCAGTATATTAAAGTTGATTTGTTTTGAGTATGCCTGATTGTCCTATTTCTTGCCTGCAAATGATTTTTTTACTTGCAATGTGGTATCCGCACATTACTTTAAAAAAATTTTAATGAATGAGTTCTATTCTTTGTAGTGATGATCAAAGTGATTTAAGGATGGGTGTTGTTAGGCAAATTGTTGTCAAACGACCCTTCCGGGCAATGATGAAATACGTTGTCTTAATTCAGTCGGCATAGTCCAAATGACTGAAAGTTAATCGAACACCACAATTGGTAAACCAACCCTAAACCGACCCAAACTTGGATGGCCCACCTATGTTTTCTACTTGGGTCTTATCTTGTCTTATTGGGCTTAACCTAAAAGATATACCTAATACTATATGTATGCAATACCCGTTTCTATTCATTTGTGTGAGAGACTTTGTGCCTTTGAGAGCAAACAGTGACTGTGCTTCGACCGTGGCTGTGTGCTACCTTCGTCCCTTTTCTCTCCTTTGCCTTTGTGGCTAGCTTGTGGTTACAAAACTCTCTTCACCTTTAGAAACTTCCTGTGTTAGAGAACAAAACGGTGGAGTAACCGTTTGGCGTGTTGGGGGATTTGGGTTTTCTCTTGTGGTGTTCGATTAGAGGTATTCTGAGTCCGGTTTCTTCATGTAAAACGGTGGTTTAACCTCACATTTGTTATCAGATCTGTTGGTTGGATCAAAGAGGCTGAAATCGATCCTAGGAGAGGGGCTGCTTACGATGTCTTCGAGAAAACCGAGCCTATTTTCTTCAATTCCGGCCAAACCACTCATCTGTCGAAAAATCTGAGGGCAGACCCACTCCGTGCAGACCAAGGCGCACCTGGTGGTGGTGCGCGTGTCCTTCGACGGCGGCGCGTGGGCTTCAGGCGGTGGCGCGTGGGTGGCGGGTGGAGGCTGTTTCCTGCCAGAATTTTTTGGGCAGTTTGTTTATTTTATCCACCTGAACGTACTGATATATTTATTTGAGTGTTTCAGGTTTGCATAAAATATTTGACGATTTTGCCTTTTCGGTGGTCGATACAGATTCGAGGTTGTAACTGCGCAACACATTTACTAAAGTACTTTAGGCCATAAATTGCGGTCTAAAGCAGTAAATTCGCAACTCTTGAAAATTACGGACTCAGACAAGTCCGCTCTGGTAAATTGGGTGATCCTCTTTTAATTTCAGCACTAGCGCGTCATTGTGGGGGGTGACAATAGGATTGGGGTTACCGTGTGGGGTAGCCATTGCTTGTGCTAGAAATTAGGAATTAACTGTTTTTCGTTTGCTAAGTGTTTTTTGCTCTTTTGGTTAATTTCAGCATATTATCGTTTGTGATATATTGTGAGTGAAACTGTTTTGTTGATTATCCTCCCATTGCATTGATAAGTCCCTAGAATACCTAGACCTTACCCATCCGGAAATTTCTAAACGGTGTATATTTGCGAACCTAGGTCTACTTTGTGTGGTTTAATTGTGTCTTTGTGTTTCTTGTTTGAAAATGACAACGCACAATTTTGATTTGGGAACTTTTACTGGAAAAGGTCATTTTTCTATTTGGCAACAGAAAATGCGAGGTATTTTGGTTCAACAAAAAGTTTCGAAAGCCATTGATGACAATTTTCCCGCTGATTTTTCAAAAGAACAAAAAGAAGAAGCTGATGAGCTTGCTTACACCTCTATTATTTTACACTTGTCTGACACAGTTTTGAGAAAAGTGGGTAAACTGAAAACCACTAAAGAACTTTGGCAAAAATTGGAAGATTTGTATTTGCTTAAATCTACTCCCAACAAGCTCTACTTACTCGAGCGTTTTTTCAGTTTCAAAATGGATTCCTCAAAAGAACTTGATGACAATTTAGATGTATTTAATTTAACAAACTTGTACAAGATATTGTTAACTGTGGAGAGTCGGTGCCTGAAACCTACAAAGCTATTATACTGCTGAATGCTATACCTGATATTTATCATGAAGTGAAAAATGCTATTAAGTATGGTAGGGACACCTTGACACCTGAAATCGTCGTTGACTCTCTTAGAAGTAAAGAGATGGAGATGAGGGATGAAAAACATGGTAGGAAGAGCGGTGAGATTCACATGATGAGGGGTAGAACTCAGTTTAAGCAAAACAGTCACAATGGTTACCAAAGTAGTGGCGAGTCTAGTAGCAATGGACATAGAAGGAAAAGCAGGGGTAAGCCTAGATCCAAATCTAAGACTAAGGAAAGAAAATGCTATGGCTGTGGGAACACGGGGCATTTTATAAAAGATTGCTATAAAGAGAAAAATAAGCAAAATGGTCGAGATAGAGACGAGGTGAATGTGTTGTCGTCTGACTCTAGTAATTGTGATGGCGAAGTCTATATGATTACCAATTCTGTTGTTTCTTCTGCTGAATTAAACTCAACTGCAAATTCTCGTTTTCATGAGTGGATTCTTGATTCTGGTGCATCTTTTCATGTGACATCACATAAAGATTGGTTTGAAAATTTGTATGAATCAATGATGGGCATGTTGTGTTGTGTGACAATTCTGCTTACAATGTTGTTGGCATGGGTGATATTACGTTGAAGTTTGATACTGGTTTTGTGTATACTTTAAAGAACGTTAAATATATCCCTGAATTGTCTAGAAACTTAATTTCAGTAGGAAGACTTGAGAAATCTGATTTCACTGGTAAAATTGGAAATGAGATTTTGAAATTGATTAAAGGTGCACTTGTCTCTATTAAGGGTATTAGAAAAAATGATATTTACATAACTATTGGGGAAGTGATGAGAGGTTTAGACTCCTCTATCTCTTTCGCCAAGTCTGATCATACACACAAATGGCACAATAGACTTGCACATGTGGGTATTAAGGGGATTAAGCTTCTTAATGAAAAATGTGCTTTTGGAAATGGCTGTGTGTCTGATTTGTCTTTCTATGACCATTGTGTGCTTGGCAAACACCATAAAACTACTTTCTCCACGAGTGTTCATAATACTAGGACCATGCTTGAATATGTGCATTCGGACCTGTGGGGTCCATCTAGCACTCCCACCTCAGGTGGGAATAGGTATTTCTTGTCTATTATTGATGACTATACTAAGAAAGTGTGGGTTTATCTTTTGAAAGAGAAATCTGACACTTTCGATAAATTTAATAATTGGAAAAGACAAGTTGAAAACCAAATTGGTAAGAAGATCAAGTTTTTGAGAATTGATAATGGTCTAGAGTTTTGTAACACTGATTTTGATAATATGTGCAAAGAAAGTGGAATAACAAGGCATAAAACGGTTCCTTACACTCCCCAACAAAATGGGGTAGCGGAAAGGATGAATAGAACCATACTTGATAAAGTGCGTTGCATGATGTTAAGTTCTGGAGTCCCGAAGTCATTTTGGGGCGATGCTGTTATGACTGCTTGTTATTTGATTAATTTGACTCCATCTGCTGCATTGAATGGTGATACTCTGCATGAAAAATGGTTTGGTAAACTTAGTGATTACTCCATGCTTAGAACTTTTGGCTGCACTGCTTTTTCTCATCAGAGTGAGGGAAAGCTTGAACCTAGAGCTAGGAAATGTGTTTTTCTAGGTTACCCCGAAGGTGTTAAGGGGTATAGGTTTTGGGATAGGAGCCAGAAAGGAGTTAAAATCATTGTGAGTAGAGATGTTACATTCAATGAGAGCGAAATGCCATGTTTGAAAGCTGAATCTGAACTTGTAAGTGAGGAAATACAAAGTGAAGAGAGTAGTCAGCTGAAGGTGGAGTTAGGGAAACCTAGCACATTCATCCCTGTTATACAGAGTGAGGTGGAGACTCAGGAACAACAACCTGATGTCGAGAATGGAGATGAAGTAGTAGTAGAAGAATACCCTGAAGAAGAGAATCCTCTAGCAGACTATAACTTGGCTAGAGATAGAGAGAGGCGACAGACTAGAGCACCGGTGAGATTTGGTTATGAATCCGAGTTAGCTTTTGCTCATGCGAGTTATGAGGAGTTAACTGATAGGGAACCAAAGACCTTTGAAGAGGCAATGAAGAGTGAACAATCTGAAGAGTGGTTTAAGGCAATGAAAGATGAGATGAGTTCTTTAGAGAAGAATCAAACTTGGGAATTAGTACCTAAACCTAAAAATAAATCTACTGTTGACTGTAAGTGGGTATTTAAGGTTAAGGAGGGTACTAGTGCTTCTGAACCCTTAAGGTTTAAGGCTAGGTTAGTGGCAAAGGGATACACTCAGAAAGAGGGGGTTGATTACAATGAGATTTTTTCACCAGTTGTTAAGTACACTACTATTAGGGTCATACTTGCATTGGTTGTACATTTTGACTGGGAACTTGAACAATTTGATGTAAAAACTGCTTTTTTACATGGTGAACTTGATGAGCAAATCTTTATGAATCAACCATGAGGTTTTGAAGACAAACTAAAACCTGATTATGTGTGTTTCTTGAAAAGATCGTTATATGGCCTAAAACAATCACCTAGACAGTGGTATAAAAGATTTGATTCTTTTGTGCTATCTATAGGGTTTCATCGTAGCAAGTTTGATCATTGTCTTTACTTCCAACATAATGATGCTAGTAATGATTATTTGTTCTTACTACTTTATGTGGATGATATGCTCTTAGTTGGTTCATTGCCTAAATGGATAAGTGATATAAAAACAAGTTTGAATGGTGAATTTGACATGAAAGATCTAGGAAAGGCTAAAAGAATCCTAGGTATGGAAATTGAAAGAGATAGGTCAAATTCTATCTTGTTTTTACATCAATCCTCGTATGTTTCAAGTGTTGAAGAAATTTGGAATGTATGATTGCAAATCTGTTACATTACCTGTAGCTAGTCACTTTGCATTATCTAAAGATCAAGCTCCATGCAATGAAAAGGAAGTAGAATACGTGAGCAGAATTCTGTATTCAAATGTGATTGGTTCTGTTATGTACTTGATGGTTTGCACTAGACCTGATTTAGCTTTCGCAGTGAGCACACTTAGTAGATATATGTCTAATCCTAGTCCTGAGCACTCGGAAGCCTTAAAATGGATGTTAAGGTATTTAAAGGGTACATGTAATGTACGTCTAAAGTTTGGTGTTAATAACGATGGGGTTAAACTGAAAGGATATGTTGATGCTGACTATGCTGGGGATAGGGATAACAGGAAATCCACTTCTGCCTATGTGTTTACCTTGTCTAACTCTTGTGTTAGTTGGAAATCACAGTTACAACACATAGTTGCACTATCCACGACAGAATCTGAATACATTGCTACTACTGAAGCTATTAAAGAAGCTTTATGGCTTAGAGGCCTATTACATGAACTGTGTATTCTAAATGATTATATGGTAGTATATTCAGATAGTCAGTCTTCTATACATTTATGTAAGAATCCTGTTTTTCACGAACGCACCAAACACATTGATGTTAGACTACATTTTATTAGAGATATTGTGTCTCAAGAAGTAGTAAGGCTTGAGAAAATACACACACAATATAATCCCTCAGACATGGGTACTAAGGTGCTACCTTTGGTGAAGTTTAGAAGTTGCAAAGATCTTCTAAACATCGGTGGGGGTAAATGATTTCCAATTTTATTGGTTCTCCATTTTTCTAGATTATTACTAATACTTAATAACTTTCTTTGCAGGTCCTTTGACATCAAGGTGGAGGTTTGTTAGGCAAATTGTTGTCAAACGACCCTCCCGGGCAATGATGAAATACGTTGTCTTAATTCAGTCGGCATAGTCCAAATGACTGAAAGTTAATCGAACACCACAATTGGTAAACCAACCCTAAACCGACCCAAACTTGGATGGCCCACCTATGTTTTCTACTTGGGCCTTATCTTGTCTTATTGGGCTTAACCTAAAAGCTATACCTAATACTATATGTATGCAATACCCGTTTCTATTCATTTGTGTGAGAGACTTTGTGCCTTTGAGAGCAAACCGTGACTGTGCTTCGACTGTGGCTGTGTGCTACCTTCGTCCCTTTTCTCTCCTTTGCCTTTGTGGCTAGCTTGTGGTTACAAAACTCTCTTCACCTTTAGAAACTTCCTGTGTTGGAGAACAAAACGGTGGAGCAACCGTTTGGCGTGTTGGGGGATTTGGGTTTTCTCTTGTGGTGTTCGATTGGAGGTATTCTGAGCCTGATTTCTTCGTGTAAAACGGTGGTTTAACCTCACAGGTGTTAAAGAGTTCTCAACATCTTCATAGGCAAACTGAAACTATGACAAGGGTGCTTTGAAAATGTTGGATTTGAGGATCTGGTGAAGAATGAAGTCAAATTTCAAGTTCTAAAGCCATTCTCTTAATAAATATATATTCACAATGTAGATAAAGAGGGCAAAAACCCATTTTAAGTTGTCCGGGGAAATAGACGGAAGTTGTTAACATGAACCAGACTTTTCATATATGGCAAAAGGCGAAGGATTGTATTGGTGGTTGGTCTGGTCTCATCCAGCAATGATGACCAAAAGAAGTTTTGAGGGACTCCTCAGGAATTAGTTTATTGCTGTAATCAATCTGCTGAGTATTTTCAATTTTCTTGAAGCCAATGTGATGAAATTTTGTTGAAAAGATTTCATGATGATACATATTCTGGTTTCTTTGGATTGTAAGCAAAGCTTTTTAGTTTTTTGATGCTTGTCACAGGCAGAGTTCATGAAGAACAAGTTATAAGGCCCATTTATATTAGTTTCTTTTCTTTGTAAACAAAGCTAGATTCTGCTTGATATATTTTTACCAGGTTCTTTTGCCGATGGAAAAAGGTAACTAAATGGTCGTGTTTGTCAATTAAACTGTACTCGTGTGTACAAAATAACATGGTTTGGATGGTTTACTATGCTGAGAATTCCCAATCTGTATGATGTCATTGCCAGATTGGCTCATCAAGATACACAAATGTGATTATCATTTATTACACCCCATTGGCCAAAAACTGAATTTGTTTTGACTTTTACCTCAAATGGTATTCCTTCATCATATTCTGTATTGGGGGATTTACCTTTTAGTTTGTATGGAATAAGGTTTTGTTGGTTGTTATACATTTAACTTCTAGTTAAAAGCACATCTGTTGTCTTTGATCTACTTCTGCTCATGTTCATTGAATTAACTGGAATATGTTTGTACTTCTTATCAAACAATTTGAATTGCAATCTAATTTGACTTTTGAGTTAAATATTTTGCAGGAGACATTCATGGTCAATATTCTGATCTTCTTAGACTCTTTGAATATGGTGGATTACCCCCCAAATCTAATTACTTATTCTTGGGGGATTACGTGGATCGTGGGAAGCAAAATCTGGAAACAATCTGTCTTCTACTTGCATATAAGATAAAGTATCCTGAAAACTTCTTCCTTTTGAGGGGAAATCATGAATGTGCATCGGTAAATCGTATATATGGATTTTATGATGAGTGCAAAAGAAGATTTAATGTGAGACTCTGGAAAACATTCACAGATTGTTTTAATTGCCTACCTGTGGCAGCTGTTATAGATGAAAAGATACTGTGCATGCATGGAGGACTCTCTCCTGATCTGCATGATCTGGATCAAATTAGAAATATGCAACGTCCAATGGATGTTCCAGAAACTGGTTTACGTTGTGATTTTCTATGGTCCGATCCCAGTAAAGATGTCAAAGGGTGGGGAATGAGTGATAGGGGAGTGTCCTAAACATTCGGTCCTGATACGGTAACCGAATTCCTTCAAAAGCATGATCTTGATCTTATATGCCGTGCCCATCAGGTTTAAATGTTGATTTTCCGTACTATTCTACCGTAATATACAATCTCTGTGACTAATTAGCCTATTAATTTAATACAGGTCGTTGAAGATGGTTACGAGTTTTTTTGCTGATAGACAGCCTGTCACAATATTCTCAGCCCCAAATTACTGTGGAGAATTTGACAATGCCGGTGCCATGATGAGTGTGGATGAAACTTTAATGTGCTCATTTCAAATTCTGAAGCCTGCAGAAAAGAAGCCAAGATTTGGATTTGGGAGCACTGCTACAGCTAAACGAGGAACTCCTCAAACAAAAACGATGGTAAATTTATTCTCTGTCTAGAGATATATCTATAATCTTCATTTAATTGAATTGAACATGTATGAAGAGAGTTTGAGAAGTTGTGTGCAAATAAAGCTAGCATAGAGCCCAAAAATCGGGGTTATGCTGACAAAAAGCATTTTGGAATGTATGCTTTGATAAAATTTGCCCGAGTTATCACTAAATTTAATCTTCACACATTACATTTTCTCTCTTTCTTAACCTGCTTTATCCTTATGTTTTCAAGGAATATGGAAAAATACATCACAGAATACTGAAACGAAGAAGTTTTTCAGATATCTTTATTTATATGTTGAGTAAGAAAGCTGTAAGGGTTGATATTGGAGTTTTAATGAAAACTAAGTGCAAGCAACGTGCAATGCACGTTTGCCTAGTTTATATTTAATAGTTTTGTTTAAAAATTAATTTGTTATTAATAAAGATATAATTTTTTTGGTTAATTAAATAATTAATGATGTGATGTTTATGTAATTGATAAATAATTAGATATGTGATTTTGATGTTGTGATGTAAGTTGGTGAGATTGAAATAAATAAGCAAAAGTTGACAAATTTGGAGAAATGGCTAAATTGTAAGGGATCCAAAGTTTGGGGACTAAAATCTAAATACTTAAAAGTTGTGCCGAATCTCACGATGAAGATTTGAGAGTGCTCAGAGTCAATTGGATAAAAGAAGACATCAATGGAATCAAATTTAGTCAAAAGATGATCACAAATCAATTTCCAACCGAAAAATTATGCTCCGATGTTTTAGTCTCATATTGAGACCTATTTTTGGCATAGAAAGTGATCGAATTGGAGAATGATGTGTGAATCAAAGTTATAGCCAGATGAGTTAGCTTTCCAACGCATTTTGAATCGTCTCAATCGGATATCGGAGTACAAAGTTATGATAAAAACATTGAAGGAAGGTGCAGCTGTCTGTTTAAAACAAGAAATTCCGTTACATAATCCGTTAAAACAACAAATTCCGTTAGTTTTTCCGTTAAAAATAAGAAATTCCGTTACATAGCCACTTTTAATATATAGAAGATATGTTTCACTTGTGTTATCTTTGACGTTCAAGATTCACGGATTCAAGTCATTACCATTAATGTTGACATTGTTTCTTAATAGTTTTATGTGTCTTTAACCTGATCAGCTTTTGAGGGTATAGATCTCCCTCTTCCTCGAATATTATTTCCTTCACTATGTATAATTGATATCTAAAGAAAGACTACTATACGTTTTTTGGTAAGAATACTAAGCCCTTGTTTGGCACCTGTTTTCAATCGGTCAAACCACTTTTTATCCACATATTTTGGTGTAAACCTTTTAAGTCAGTTTATCTAGATAGAAAGAAAGTTTGTTTAGTTGCAAAGTCCTTCACCATATGAAAGGACTTAGGGAATCGTTTTCAACTACCTTGATTGTAAGAATAAATGCATTTCCTGTATCAATTTGGTATCAGAGCAATTTGTTTTCCTTTGGCTTAAACGTTCTCAAATCTAAAAATTTCTCCAATCGTCGCCTTCCACCATCCACCCAAGCCAGAAACGACTTCTGACATCAAAACGTGGAAAACAACACAAAAAGAATAAAAGCATTCATCTTTGCAGCCGCAGTTTTCTGTTTTTAACATTATCTTATCTTAGCTATTCCAGTGAAGGGGAATTTCTTACAAGAAGACTACAATAAGAGAAGACTCTTGGAAATGTTGATGTTGGACAATAGTTAGCTTAATAATTTAAAGTTGAAAAGGACTCTTCAAATCTGATTTAATGGCAAGTTAAGGGGAGGCAGAATTGAAGTCTCCTTTAAGATTGCTAAACTTAATTATTTTATGATTCATGGAGATGGGATTTTGAAATCATAATATTTGTTCCCAAATTGGTTAAAATAAGAAATAAAATTATTCATCTGATAAAGATAAAGTAAGAAAAGTCACACGTTGTACAGATCGAAAATTAAATAATGGACTGCAATTTCTTAATTATTTCCGAGAGGTTTCTGGTTCACAATAACAGTACGGATATTGACTGGAGAGTCAGCCAAATGGAAAACTGAAGGGAAATGGACTGCCATCAGGCCCATCACTCTTGATTGGATTAAAACCCGGGAAAAATTCACTTTCCCTACTTTATTTTTACCCTATTTCAAAAATAACAAAACAACTTTTACATTTCAAAAATCAGATTTTTTGACCTATATATACACATATTTATAAATATTTATTTATTTATTTAAATATATAAAAAGATATAAATAAATAAATAAATAAATATAAATATATATACCCCGGCCGGCGACTGCTCCGACGACCACTCCGGCGACGTCTCCGATTCCGGTGACCACTCCGATTCCGGCAACTTCTCCGGTGATTGCTCCGATTTCGATGACTATTCCGATAACATCAATTTTTTGTACGGTCACAGCCCAAGTCACAGGTCAGGTCAGGTCACAAGTCACAGTCCAGGTCACAGCTTAAGTCACAGGTCACAATACGTGATTTTTTGTTTATAATAATTGATAACACAATAAGACTCACGTCTCACATTTTTATTAATAGTCACAGATTATTTTCAAATGGTCACAGTATCGGTCACAGTACATATATTGCACATCGCTCAAGTCACAGTTTTGTTCATAGTCCCATTTTATTTTCAAATGACTCAGATTCTTATTGATAGTCACAAGTTTATTTCAAATGGTCACAGCACAGGTCACAGAATATTTTTTTGGACATGACTCAGGTTTTTATTGATAGTCACAAAACAGTCACAAAGATTGGTCACAAAGAATCGCACGCACAACCACCAACCACATTCCACAACCACCATCACTAATGTCGCCAACACAGCCACAGCACCATCACCACCTAACCACAGCTCAGGTCACAACATCGGTCACATTATATGGCTCAGGTCACAGCACATGCTCAGGTCACAACATTGGTCACCGTAACCGCACGCACAACCACCAACCACATTCCACAACCACCATCACTAATGTCGCCAACAAAGCCACAGCACCATCACGGACGCCACAGCACCATCACCACCTAAACACAACCTCCGCCATCTCCATCGCCTCTATCTCTATCTCCATCTACACCGCACCACAACCACAAAAATAATCCACAAAAATAATCCACAAAAAATGCATAGCTACAGGGATCAAAAGACGGTGGTGTAAATCCTTCGGCGCCGGCGTTTGGCAGCAGCCAATGCTGGAACCGTACCCGTCGATCACATCTTCGGCGTTGGAACAGAGAGAACCGCAACCACCCGCGCCTCTCCCTCGCGACACAGCCGCACGTCGACAGTAACTCCGAAGTTTCATCGGCTGCACCTAATCGTCGGCCCATGAAATTGACTGTGGATTTAGGAACCGGAAGAGGGATGGGTGAAGCGCCATACCAGGGAGAGGAGAGGAGATGACTGCAAATCGAGGCCCCGTCGATCGCAAATTGCCGCTGCAGCAACCCACCGAGTGCAACTGCAAATCGCCGTCACAACCGCGGCGATCTGACGATTGGGCGGGCGAGGTGAGGCGGCGGTTTCAAGATGAGAAAGAGACTGCTGCGCTGCTGGGACAGTGGCGAGGGGAGGGGAGAGGGAAAGGAGGCGACGGCAATGGTGGAGAGAGAGAGAGAGGAGAGGATGAGAGAGAAGGTAGAGAAAATGAATTAGGGTTTGAAATCCAATATAATTTATTTTTTATAATATTTTTATTAACATTTAATTAAATATAAAAAATTTGTATCTATTTTAAAAAGTTCTGACTTTCGAAAAAAAAAAGATAAAATCTGGTTTTAGAAATTGGATTTCCAAAGGTAGCGATAGGTGAAATTTCCACTTAAAACCCCTACCCATTACCCAAAATATAACAAGAGAAAATTACTTAGAAACTTACTTTTAAAGTTTCATTTTCAAAAATCAGGTGGATTAATTTTCATTTCACAAATCAGGTGCTAATTAAGTTTTAATAATTATAATTAATAAAAATTTAATTACAATAGATAATTTCTCATTTTCTCCCAACCCACCTCTCTCTCTCTCTCCCCAGAACCACCCAACCCATCGCCTCTCTCTCTCTCTCTCTCTCTCTCTCTCTCTCTCTCTCCCTCTCCATTTCTACCAACCGTGGATCTGCAGCAGCGACGATGCAGTGGTCGATGCGCTCCACTACCCACCGGCAACCTGGCTTTGTTGATGAACGGAGAAGCAAAGACTGGATTCGCCATTGGCGCTGCAGCGTCGCTTGCTGCTTCACTATTAGAATTTGAAGAAAATTTCGACCATCTTCCCAAACTTATAGATCTCTTGTCCACGGGCTCATAGAACAAGGAATCAATTTCTGAGATCTGGGAATAAAAGTGAGAATGCGAATTAGCTTATGAATAGTGGTTCTTCAGGTCTTAAGGCCTCGATTGCACCACAGTCGTGCACGATCTCTCTATCACTCTAGTAGGTCATAGCGTGATGACTCCTTGCGCAACGCTGTGAACTCTGTCGTTCACAGCGGCTTCGAACGACAGTGGCGAGACTGCTGCAAACTCGCAGCAGCATTGTTTGGCGGTGCACTCGCCATTGTTGTAGAAAAATATGGGGAGGAGTTTGGGTATTTTTGTCGCCGGCAAAAGAGAAAATTTGGGGATGGAGTTTGGGTGATTCTGATTTGTTCTGCTTAGTCGGAGCCACTGTGTAGAGGCATCATCTCTGCTGGATGGGAGAAATCTGGTGGCCATTTTGGTGTTGTGGTGGTGTTGGTGGTTGTGTTGTGTTGGGGTTGTTTTGTTTTTGTTTCTATTTCAGCTTGTGAGGTAGTGGTGGCGACGTGAGGTGGTGGTGTTGTGATGGTGAGATGGTGAAGGCGATTGTGAGATGGTTACAGATTTGACTGCTAATGGTGGTGGTCATTTTTGTTGGTGGTTGTATTGGTGCTACTGCATGTGGCCACTATTTGAGGTGACGGTAGTGATGATTGGTGGTGGATTGTGGTGCTGGTTTGTGGTGATCATTTGTGAACAAATACCGGGTAGTTTTTTGTGACCTATTGTGACCGTTTGTGACCACTTGTAATCGATTGTAACCGTTTGTAACTGGTTAATTGTGACTCGTTGTGACCAATTATGATCGATTGTGACTCGAAATTCTAAAAAAAATTTAGAAGTTGGGAATGGGTGGATGGGGTGGGTAAGTTGAAATCGCCGGAGTGGCTGTCGAAATAGTCGTCGAAGTGGCGTCGGAACAGTCTGATCCAGATCGCGATTTGACTACCGGGTAGTTCATTGTGACCGATTGTGATCGTTTGTAACCGTTTTGTGGCCGATTTTGACTATTAATTGTGACTCGTTGAGATCGATTGTGACTGTTTGTGGCCGATTGTGACCAATCCATTGGTTGGGGGTGTGATTTTCAATTTTCTGAAAATTTTGAAATCGTCGGAACGGTCGCCGAAGAAGTCGCCGGAGTGATCGCCGGAGCAATGGCCGGATCGGTGCCGGAGATGGAGGGAGGTGGTGTAGTGAGGAGATGGGGTGGGTGAGGTGTCATGGAGTAGTGTAAATAATTAATATATATTATATTATAATTTAATATTTAATATATTATAATTTAATATTTAATAAATTTATTTAGCACCTGATTTTTGAAATATTTTAAGAAGTTTGTTATTTATGAGATGTGAACTTTAAAAATAGGAACTATGTATTGTTCTCATATAACAAACCCAGCTACAACCATTACCGGCCCGTATCTACATCATCCAAGGTGCGAGGCCTCCTGTGTGAGGTCATGTCAGGGGATGGTCAACAACTTGTTTGATTTGCTAGTGAATTACGAATCAGACCAATCTGCGAATCGAGTGAGTAGCCTCACTGGATCTCAACAACAGTAGATTTCTTCTGGGCCTTCTCTCAATTCCCTCTTTGTGGGGAGGGCGAACTTCTCTATTTCCTTGCTAAGGAAATGAAAAAACTAATCAATTTCTTAGCCCAAAAGCAACATTTTGTATGGAAGGAGAAGCCAAATTCAAACCCTTTTATTTGTAACATATCATCATTCAATGGAAGTCATTTATTAACCAGAGGCCAGGCAAAGATAGATATCTTTATAAGGTTTTATTCCAAATTGAATAGATGGGCTACCATATTTATTTTAGTCCTTGCCGACTCCCAGGCTTCTAGCAATAGCAGGTGAGACTAAGCATATTGTAGGGATGTTTTCCCTGAAATTCGTGCGAGGGAGAATTTGACTTTGATTCCTGCATCTCTAGGTTCCTTCTCTAATTCGATGGGGTCCCAGGTTTCTCTAGTACTTATGCAGTATCAATCGAAAGGTAAGGAGGCATAGCCCCCAACCAAGGGAGCGTTTATGTCGAGTATGTCTCCCCTTATCCCAGACATATAAATATCTATTTTCATGATATTTCTCTTTTTCAAAGACCTTATCATATCATCACGCCCATGATCCATGGACAGCAGGTAATATTCTTGCCATTTTTCATCGAAATCGACTCCATGCACTTTTCAATATGATGGGCCCAGACCTTATTCAAACTCGAGATACTCACCTCAGAATTAGGTTTTTAAAGGCAACTATGTTCCCTTTCTTGCATTTAGTTCGGTAAGGCTGCTTTTATGTTGTCATGACGGTTTGGTTATGCCGACTAATAGTAAGGTTCTTTTTGTTTTACTAAATATAGGTGGTGTGTAAGTGGTTGGGAAAATTGCTAAGGACAATTATTCAGCACACTAAAATCTGGTAGATGAGGTTTAATATTCATGAGAAGCTAGGTTTGAGCCATGTCAGTGAACCAAGACAACCTATCTTAATAATAAAATATCAATAAAAAAAGGGCTAATGGCATTTTATCTTGTGGTAATTACATAAAATAGTACTTTAAGTTTTTAAACTTCCAAAATCAAATTGGAAGTTTAATATTTTCAAAATCAGATGTTTTTATTAATTAATATATTATTGCTAAATAAAACATATGATTAAATTAAATTAATTTATAAACCAAGCCCTAACTCCCTCCACCCACCTCTCATTTCCCCAAACCCGTCTTTCTCTAAACTCTCATCTAAATCTCACCCAATTCCACATACCCAACCAATCACCACCCTCTTTCACTCACTCTCACACGAGCATAATCCAGAAATTCGGCGAAGTTGATGGGCCGACCACTGCGCGCAACAGTGATGGTATCACCGCAGCGAGCGCTGCGACAATGGTCTTACAATATGACTATCGACTTTTCCAATGCCGCTGCTTACAATAAGACGATGAGTCAATGGGCCAACCGTCACGCTCGATGGTGATGGCATTGTCGCTACGAAGTAGTGGCGATCCATTCTTCCCGTGATGGGATCGATCGTCACGACCGTTGAAAAAATTAGGTTTTTCGTTTCTCTTTCTTTTTCTGATTTTGGGGATGGTCGGAATTGGAGGTTGATTTGTATTGTATTGAAAGTGCAGATGGCAGTGACGGGTTTCATGATTTAGTTAGTGGTGGCTGTGGTGTGGTGTGGTGAAGGTGGAAGAGATGGTGCATGCGATGTTGGTGTAGTTGTGGTTGGTTAGAGTTGTAGGTAGAGGTGGTGGTGGTGGTTGGAGTTGGAGTTGGCGATTGTGGGTGGGATCAATGACGATGTGTGTAATGGTGGTAGTATTTGCAGTAAAGGTGTGGTGGTATCGATTTTTTGGTTTCTAATTGCTGTTTGTGAGTTTCAGATTGTAAGGCGGTGGTGCAGTGATATGTGATGTAGGTGCGGTGTGCTATGTGTGGTGGTGTGGCGGTGTGGTGGTGGCTCTGGCGTTGTACAGTGATGCCAATCGGTTGTTGTGAGGTGGTAGTGCGGACAGGTTGTCGTGAGGTGGTGGTGTTTTTATACAATGTGTTGATTTGTTGAGATTGTGTTATTGTGGTTCTGGTCGTGACAGTGACGGTAGTGGTGCTAATGGGAGTGGTGAGATGGTATCATGGTGATCATAAGTGTTGGTTGTTGTCACAGAGTGTACTGTCTTTTCTCTTCTCACTCTCTCTTCTCTCTAGCAGTGGACGGTGGCGAAGGGTTTGGTGTTTGTGTTAGACTATCCGTGATCTTAAAATTCTACAATTTGTGGCTAAAAATTAATCCGTGACTTTAAAATTCGACAATGTCACTAAAAATTAATCTGTGACCTGTAATTTTTTAATTCATGACCAATAAAATAATCTGTGACCTTTAAAATTATGGGTTAATTTCATAAATGGTCACTGAAGTTACCTAAAAATCACAAAACGGTCACTGAAATTTAAAACTTTTAGAAACGGTCACTGAAGTTTAAATTTCTTTCACAAACGGTCATTGAATTTTCAGATTTTTGGGCAAGTTTTGCGGTGATATTCCGGTAACTTCTGACCACCAAGATCGCTGAATTTGGATACAGTTGGAAAGCCCACAATGTCCTCTTCAATTACCACCAAAAATCTCCCCATAAATCCAAGGGATTCGGCCGAAAGATACTCACGAAGTCGGCTATCGAAAAATCTGAAAATCTGCCCAGATTTTCAGATTTTTTGGGCGAGTTTGCAGCAATTTCCTAGCAACTTCTAACCACCAATGCCGTCGATTTCGAATACCGTTGGAAAGTCCACAATGTCCTCTTCAATTACCACCAAAAATCTCCCTATAACTCCAAGGGATTCGGCCGGAATAAACCTACGAATTCAGCTACCAAAAAAATCTGAAAATCTACTCAGTTTTGGTAGTTGACTTCGTGGGTTTATTCCGGCAGAATCCGTTAGATTTATGGGGAGATTTTTCATGGTAATTGAGGATGACATTGTGGGCTTTCCAAGGGTACCCAAAACCGGCGGTATTGGTGGTCGAAAGTTGCCGGAAAATTGTTGCAAACTAGCCCAAAAAATATGAAAATACAAGCGTATTTTCGCATTTTTCATGGCCGACTTCGTGGGTATATTTCAGTCGAATCCCTTGGAATTATGGGAAGATTTTTGGTGGTAATTGAAAAGGACATTGTAGGCTTTCCAACGGTATCCTGGTCTTGGTGGCCGGAAGTTGCCGAAAAATCGTCGTAAAACTTGCCCAAAAAATCTGAAAATTCAATGACCGTTTGTGAAAGAAATTTAAACTTCAGTGACCACTTCTGCAAGTTTTAAACTTCAGTGACCGTTTTGTAATTTTCTGATAACTTCAGTGACCGTTTGTGAAATTAACCCTTAAAATTATTGATTTGTGACCATGAAATAATCTGTGACCTCCAAAAATTTTGATCTGTGACCGATATACAAATTGTGACCTATAAAAGTTTTGGATTGTGACCTGAGTTGTGACATGGGCTGTGAATTGGATTGTGACCTGAGCTGTGACTCATGACCTGAGTCGTCGGAATCGGAGCAGTCGTCGAAAACTGTCACCGGAATCGGAGCAGTCTCTGGAACTGTCGCCGGAATAGTCACCGGAGCGGTCGTCTGAACGGTGATCGGAAGTTCGCCAGAGTAGGGCGGTGATCGGAACGGTCGCCGGAGCGATAGGGTGGTGAAGGTGGGATGTTTTAATTATATTATATTAGAATTAAATATTTAATAATAAATTAATTTATTTCATAAATAAATATTTAAATTTTTTTAATAAAAATCTGATTTTGGAAATTTAAAACTTGTTTTCTTATTTTTGAAAGAGATTAAACTTATTTTCTTGAAAATGAAATTTTCCCATTTATCTTTCTAAGAGGGGTCTGATTAAATAAGGGATCATTGGGCTGGAAATCGATTCAGAAATTAAAATTCTGGTTTCTTTTGGGGTGTAATCAAATCACATAAAGCCTAACATACATTTTATTGTGTTTGCTATGTCGAATTAAAAATCTAGATAATATAAAAAAAATGTTTACTTTTAGATGTTATAATTTGCTCTTGGAAACTACAATTTTTATAATTAATTATCTAGAAATGGCAACGGGGACCGACATGGCAGGGTAGCTCGCCCCTCCAAGATTTTAGAATGTGTGGGATGAGGACGGGTTAGAAAAGTAGGAATGGACGTGCTTTGGTTCGACCGGTTCCCTTCAATTCTGAAGTGAGTACCAATGAAAATTTTAAAAATGGAACGATTGGTTCCATATTCAACTATAAAATCGAATTAGAATTGAATCAATTATTTGGTCTGATTTGGTTCTTTATATTGAAAAATTATAAAAATAAAATATGAAATTAGTAGTCAAATTCAAAATAATAAATATTGAATACGAAATCACTTTTAGACAAATATAGATTATATGTTAACTTAATTATCGTCAATAATTCTCAAGGACTTGATTCTTGATTATTGGCCACTATGAAAATGAGGAGAAATTTGAGTGTTTACAAAAGATTGAATTAAAGAAAATACTTTTTCTATTGAGGTTGCATAAAATTATGAATTTGTAAAATTATTTAAATTTGAATTTTGATTGCCCATTAGGTTTTACTGCAAAGGAAAGGGGAATAAGTTTATGGAAAGTAGAATTTTGGCATGAGATAATTTTGAGATTTAGCGCTCAAAGATCTGGTACATATGGGTGCAATGCACCAGTAAAAAGAGATATTTGGACGAATAAATTCTCACAATTTGTTCTCGTGACAATACAAAAAATTGGATCGAACCAAGTTGATTCTCTGTTTATGGTTTCAAAATCGACTCATTTTGTAGAGGAATCGAAATTAGAATCAGAATCAGTGCCGAACTGATCTGTTCTATTCCATTTCGAGGAAAAATGTCCACTCATATAGGCAATGACTAACATATTTAGTGCGCCAATTACTTATTTGTTTTCTAATATTATTTTCTAATGTTTAAATATTATTAAAATTCGCCAAAGGAGCATGAGAATTCGGGATATGGTATTTTCCTATCCCTACGATTACCCCGAATCCATCCAGAACAAGAAGTTACTAGCTGTATCTCCAAGCAAGTTCGATGAACTTCCAGGCTACAATTTTTCTTGATTAACTTGTAGAATGTATCAGTTTAGAAAATGACAGCATATGCAATTCTATTATTTGGTTTGGATTCTTGGAGTCTTTATAAATATTAAACACTTTTGGACGAGGATAGCAATGACAAGGTGTGCCAAAAACAAGCACAAACTGATGAAATTGAGGTTTAATTTGACAATAACATAGTATCATAGTAGACAAATAAAAGACAATGATTGCGATATTTAGCCGGCAATATTGTCTTAATCTATTTTGATCTTTTTTCTAGTTGGATTTTGTAGTACGCTAGAGTGAAAGTGAACTTGATTGCGTTTGGTGGTGATGAGATATTTGAATATCGAATTATTTAGTGTGGAAGGAACCGCGTTATGTAATTTCGGTGGGATCCACACGTATTGAGTACGAAATAAAAAAGGAGAGCAAGTGAAGAAGAAGACACAAATGAAGTAGACATGTTACCAATAGTTTAGAAGGTTTAAAAGAGTGATATGAAAATGCACCAAAAGTTCTGAGCAATTGAGTCTTTGATAAATTTATCTATTGCGTTAGTCGATCTTCTAGACTTTTAAACTAGGGATGTCAATGGAGTCAGGTCTAAAACAGCCATATATTCTGACTGCCTCTCTCCTGGGAGATTTTGAAGAGGTGACGTAGGGCAAGGATGTGACCTTTTTCAATCCCTATTCGTGACCATTGATCTAGCTTTTTCAAACCGTATCTTAATTGGCTGATTGACCTGATTTTCATAGAGGATTTTCAAAGAAACATAAAGCAAATACCCAAGTCTTTATGATTTTTGGCAACCTTTTTATTAGAGGACAAATGAACATATTCTTAATTTATATCAGAAATGGCATCCTTTATTATTATTTTTTTTTACACTCGTAATTTCAAAATTCGGTTTGTGTAATTCTTTCACTAAAGCCATCTAGGATTAGCATTTACTCAGAACATTAAATAAAAGTAAGTTTTGATGGTTAAAAAACTATATTTTGTTGAAAACGAAATGATATCAAATTTCTTTAATACCAATTTGTTGAAAAAAATACAAGATTATAGACACAATATGAAATAAAGATCACAAAACAAAAGAACAACGTAATTTGCAGAGAATGAAGATTTTATTGTAAATAAAAAAAATATAAAGATTTTGTGTTTATAATTTATCTAACTTAATCTAAAAAATAGAGAACAAATAAATATATATAGGAGACGTCCTAAAACCCTAAAAGTAGAGTTATAGTTTAAATAGAATGCTAAAATGTGTCAAAAACGTGAAACCAAATTGGACCCGTATAAGCCCACTGCTCTAGCACCAAGCCAATGCAAATCAAGCGGCAGCTCCGCCACTCGAGTGTCGGCGGGCACCAAGTTTCTATTGAAAATATTGATGATGTCGTTCGAGCGCCAAGCTGGAAAAATTGCGACGACTTTTCTCCCATGTCCATATTTTGACATTTTCAAATCTAACACAAATTCAAATTACCAATTGGGATTCCAAATAGAAATTCAACTAGAATTCGCCAATAGATTTCGAATAGGATTCCAAAAACATTCCACATAAAATTTCTCTTAACATGCACTTTAATTAGAACTCTCAATTATTTTAAACAAAGAATTCAGTTTAATTTCAATTCTAACAAATTCCACATTGACACGAATTTCACTGCAATGAGTAAACTTTAGAAATTCTTCACTTGGAAAAAAAATTCCACTGCAAGGAATAAACTTGAATTCTGCAATTAAAAAAAAAACCAAAATTCTTCATAAAAAAATTTCAACTAAACATATTCTCCACCTTGCCACCCCAATTAGGGGCAAAAGTGATGTAATGATCACCAAATAAGGCTGAAACAAGCCATCAACTAAATCAAAATAACTTTACCAATGTGGAGTCTTAAGGTCAAAAATGGGTATGTGACTAGCAACTGAATACAATGATATTGTCGATAATGATGGCAAGGTGGATTTAATCACAACGTCTTAATTCAACTAAGATGTATTCTTTAAAGAGACTCAAAACCAGACTCCAACGGTATAGAATCCAAGTCCAAATTCACCTAAGTTCTTAAAATATGATGATTGCTCAAAGATTGTGTATAATACTGCAAGCTATATAAATAGGATTTTCTATGCCACTTTAACAAAATACTGGTTCCTTTATTAACATTCAAAACTCCACTTTCAACTATGCACATGTACCCTTTCGAATCAAGAGTACTTAAGGAAATAAGTTTTCTCTTCGGATTTGAAATGCTTCTCACTGCATTAAGTATTCTAACGGTTTCATCAAATATCTTTATTTTGATCAGACCAATACCAATTGTTCGACAATGTATATTATTACCGATCTTCACAACCCGTTTTGAAACTTCTTCATATGTTAAAAACAAATTCTAATTGAGACACATATGAATAGTGCAAGCGGTATCAAGAGTCCAAACTTCATCAGGTTTAGAGTTGTAGTTACCAGTAAAAGCTTCCATCACTGTTAAGATTTTCCACAATACTTGCTTCTCCTAAAGTTTCCGATTGTTCATTTGCAGTCAATTTTGCTTTATTCTGCAATTTATAACAATAGTTTATCAAGTGTCCATTTTTATTGTAATAATTACAAAATTTGAAGTTAGATTTTGACTTACCCATCGCACGACCACTTTCAATAATGACGATATCTTCATAAACCTTTGATGCAACAAGATGCTTTATCTTCTCATTTGAATATAGAGTACCATAGACTTCTTCGATGATGAGGGTATCACGACTATATAAAATCATATCTCTAAAACGCATGTATATGAAGTGGACAATGAAAATAATAAAATCAACCCCAAATCTTCTGCATCATATTTGATCCCTAATGTCTCTAAATCAACGACAATTTCCTTAAAAGCAACTAGGTGATCCTTAAAAGATGTACTTTATGTTATAAGATTTCCTTCGGATGCAATTTACTAGTAAGACTCTTCGTCATACATAATTGTTCCAATTTTATCCATAATGCAGCGCCTGACTTATTCTTCAAAACGTCGTGACGAATATTATTTGAAAGATGAAGATGTATTTTGAGATAGGGCACTTCGATCCCACCGTTGTTTCTCCTTTGAAATCCAAGTTATAGGCATCTTGTCAAATCTCAATAACGTGTCATCCAAATCCATTTGAGTGGGTACTGCACGCATCTTTACCTGCCATTAAGAAAATCTTGTATTGCGATCTAATAGTGGAATATCGTACTTCAAAGTTGCCACCACTAAAGATCAGGCTAAGCTCTTAACTTGATTATAACCTCGATCTCCTAAGAATTTTCAAGCCTTTGGCTCTGATACCTATTTGTTGAAAACGAAGATGATATTAAATTCCTCTGAGACCAATTTGGTGAAGAAAATACGAGATTATATGTACAATATAAAATAATTTTCAGAGAATGTAAATTTTATTATAATATTGAGAAAGAATACAAAGATTTTGTATTTATGATTTGTCTAACTTAATCTAAAATATAATGAAGAGCTAAATATATATAGAGGACGTCCAAAACCCCCTAAAAATAAAGTTATAGATGAAATAGGAGTTCATTAATAGCTCAAACTATGTTCACTGTGTAATGACTGCAAGCACAATAATATGCCGTCAATTCCTTTGAGTTTCATTTTTACAAAATTATCTTTGATGTTAACCAAAAGCTCTATCATGAGATTTACAATCTCGAACTGAGAATGCACGAGAGATGAGCACGATCAAAACCTTTGAATTAACATAAAAAAGTTAAGCGTGTCGTTCTCGTAACCTTTCCGTTGCTTAAGTTTGAAAATAAAATGGGTTATAGACCTTGAAGCATGACATCCTGATCGTGTGTCAATTATAACTTTTAGTAGAGCTTCCTATAGATGGTGCAATGATGCTATCAAAATCATACTTTAATATACTCGATCTCGACAAAAGATGAGCACGATCAGAACCTTCGAATTACTTGCAAAAAGGTTAAGGGTTAGGGCACCTCCATAACACTAGAATAACAAAATAGGATTGGACTTCTAATAATCTCAAAACTTCAATTGTGGTTGGGACGTGAAAATTATAATGGATTGGAACTCCATGTGCGAGGACCCATGCGTAGGTAACAGTTGAAAGTGCAAATAAAAATAAGTATCAAGGACGACCTCGGGATGGTGATTGGATCAAGGCTACAAGGACACATGTTATTTCGTACTCTACTTCGTTAAAAAAAAATAAATAATAATAGTTTTCCAATTAAATCTCTTTTAATACTAAATTACGAAACATTAATGTAATAACCCGTCAGATACATACTATATACCATAATCTACTCTATAAAAATTATCGTACGGTAAAATGCTTATTATTTCGTACTCTACTTTGCAAAAAAAAAAAAAAAAAATGCGATATTTATGAGATCAAATTTATTTATTTTTTTCGTTTTATTCAGTATTTTGTATTTTTGGTGCATTCATAAACTATAAATTTCAACGATTGGCTTCATCAATTGATCTAGTCGCACATAGTTTTTCTAGTGTAAAATTAAACTATATAAAAGGCTTGTATTGACTTCCAAAATTATAATACTAAAGATAATATTTATAGTCATATCTTGTGATTATTTATTTTATCCTAAAAAAATAGCAGAAAGTGATGTCTTCACTCTTCCAATGATCTTATTTGAAATAATGATTAATAAATAATAATTAGCAATCAACCAATGAAAAAAGAACAATTCGTTGACCATTTATGCATGACATGTGTTCTTGCTTCAAATGAAGACAGAGAAAATGGTTAATTACATACATAGGCCTTGAACTTAGGAGTTTTTGTCATTTTAATACCTTAACTTTTGACCATCTCGTGTTCTTTGATTCACAGATGATTTTTAAGTAGTTCATGTTTGTTCACTCTGTTGTACCTAAATCCAATGACCATTTATTTAGAACACATTTTTTTTATAAGAAAAATAATTTCAAACTAGGGATAGCTCCTGGAATAGATACCTCAATATTCTAAATTTAATTCACGTGATCATTTGAATTGACAAAAAAAGGAGCTCCTAGAAACTTCTTCAATCCCAAAATACGTCAAGTCATTGTTCACCGATAAGAGCTTTTGGGAATCATTAACATTTGTTATCCTTAGTGTACCTTGATTAATTGAGTGAGAGCCCTTCTACACCAAACTCTCGAACCACTACTAATATCTTTTGTTTCTGCAAACCTAGTGGCCCATATCACATTTTACCCCTTCCCCTTATGTTAGAACCCAGCTTTTAAGCGAATTCATGGATATACCTATACAGTAAGTTGCAATTAGGGAGTTATAAAACTAGTCGTAGGAAGTGTAGTTGAATGCCATCAACTCCAACAGTGAATGTAAAAAAATATTTATACTTCATGAAAGATTGGTGATTAAAATGAATATTGACCTAAAGTTCAAGAACTACAATGCAATTCAATCCTCAAGAAACCAAAAACTAAGGGCCTGTTTGATAGCCCTTTATTTTCCATGGAAGTTGGAATTGAAATTCCGTTTCCTACTTTTGTCGTGTTTGATGGCACTTTTTTTCCTGGAATTGGTTTTCCACCTTTTTCTAGGTACAATCCTTTGATGCACAAAAACTTGATTTTGTTTTCTCACCTATTTGGTGGGAAAACATTTTCCACCATTTTTCTTTTTTTTTTGCTTTTTTTTTTTTTTTGCTGCAATGTGAATAAATTCTATCTACAATGGTAAAAAAAAAATTTCACTTTTATTGACAACTTCCATGCAAAACAAAGTCAAACGAATGATATTCGGTATGGTAAATTTATTTTTTTTTTTCAATTTTTTTTTTACAATTGGAACAAATTTTAAACCCAATGGTAGAAAAAATTATCACTTTAATGGACAAATTCCATAAAAAAACGAAGTCAAATGGACACAAAACTTTCTACATTTTCTATAGAAAATTTTACCAATCAAACACAATTAATTACAATTCCCAGTAAAACATTTTCTAGAAAAATCAATTCCCTGTAAAACATTTTCTTTCCACCAATTTTCCAACTTTGCAATCAAACGTACCCTAAGGTATAATGCTCCAAGTACAGGAGCTGACCTGCCAGGGGCCTTACAGGCTCCTCACTATGCCGAGGCCCCACACATGAATTAAAAAAAAAAAAATTTGTGGCCCCACCCCCAAATGTATGTGCTCGGGCAGGCGCCTGTAAGTCAGGCCCTGTACCTGAATCACTGCCCAAAACTAAGCGCTTTCCTTGAAGTTTCACAACGTCACAAGATTTATTAATGCTATTACCTGGAAATTTCGCACATATTGCTAGGTAAACACAAGAAAGAAGCAAAACCATTGACTTACTATAGTTTAGTACAAAAAGCGTATATCCCCATAATATGCCTTGGTTGCTTCTTGGTGTCTCCGGTTCAAATTCCACTTAAATACCAACACGAATTATCCCCCACACCTCATTATCAAGCTTATTTTCTTTCTTTCCTTCTTGTGCTTGGCGGTATGCATCTTTCCTGTCTAGACCAGAAGTGAAATGAAATCTTGAAATGTTCTTAATATCCTAGTATCTTGAAAGTGTTCAATGATGTTTTTTGTTTGCACGAAATTTGAGATATATTCATTTTTGTTTTTGATCGATTTTCGGCTTTAATTAGACCCCAGTTTTGTGTCAAAACATTAGCATAAGTATGCATGAACCCCGCAACCCTGAACACACCATTCTTATAGAGATAAAAGCAAAGTTGTTTTAACTCATCTTCCATGACTTCGATTTTGTATTTTTAAAATGTAGCTTTTAGATTGTTATGCTTTTTGAACAGTGTAATTTACTGATATGATTTGATTTTGATAATAGAATTGAAGTCTACTGGGGCAAGATTAAGCAGGAAATTCCAGTATGCCTAGAGAACAATTGCAAGTGCTTAATGCACTTGATGTAGCCAAGACACAACTCTACCATTTTACTGCTATTGTTATAGCAGGAATGGGGTTCTTCACAGACGCATACGATCTGTTCGCCATTTCTTTGGTGACAAAATTATTGGGACGCATATACTACACGCACGATGGGGCACCAAAGCCTGGAACTTTACCTCCTGGTGTTTCGTCTTCTGTCATCGGTGTTGCTTTGGTTGGCACGCTACTGGGGCAGCTATTCTTTGGGTGGCTAGGCGATAAGATGGGACGGAAAAAAGTTTATGGTCTTACTTTAGTTCTCATGATTGTATGCTCACTTGCCTCGGGATTTTCATTTGGGTCGACTCCAAAGGGTGTTATGGCTACCCTCTGTTTCTTCAGGTTCTGGCTGGGCTTTGGGATTGGTGGTGATTACCCTCTCTCCGCCACAATCATGTCTGAATACGCCAATAAAAAGACACGTGGTGCCTTCATAGCTGCGGTTTTCGCGATGCAAGGATTCGGGATTCTGACTAGTGGAATTGTGTCTCTTATCGTCTCTGCATCATTTGATCATGCATATAACGCTCCCACGTACAAGGAGAATGCGGCACTCTCGACGGTGCCACAAGCCGACTATATTTGGCGCATTATTTTAATGTTTGGAGCCATCCCAGCTGCACTCACTTTCTACTGGCGTATGAAGATGCCTGAAACAGCCCGTTACACGGCCCTTGTAGCCAAAAATGCAAAACAGGCAGCGCAAGACATGGCCCAAGTGTTAAATGTTGAAATCGAAGCTGAAGAGGAGAAATTAGAAAAAATAGCTGAGAGACCAGCGAACTTATTTGGCTTATTTTCAAGGGAATTCCTTCGCCGTCATGGCCTTCACCTGTTAGGCACCACCACAACATGGTTCCTGCTGGACATAGCTTTCTACAGCAACAATCTTTTCCAAAAGGACATATTTTCCTCAATAGGATGGATTCCCCATGCCGAAGAAATGAATGCTGTGCATGAAGTTTATCGTATTGCCAGAGCACAGACACTAATCGCGCTTTGCAGTACTGTCCCAGGATACTGGTTTACGGTAGCATTCATTGATATAATTGGAAGATTTGCCATCCAACTTATGGGATTCTTCTTCATGACCGTCTTCATGTTTGCATTAGCTATTCCTTATAATCACTGGACTCACAAAGAGAACAGAATTGGCTATTGTAGGAGCATTTGGTTTCTTGTATGCATCACAACCTAAAGATCTGAGCAAGAGAGATGCTGGCTATCCAGCAGGCATTGGTGTGAAATATTCGCTCATTGTACTCGGCTGCGTCAATGCATTGGGAATGTTGTTCACTTTCTTAGTGCCAGAAGCAAATGGAAAATCACTGGAGGAGGCATCAGGTGAAAATGAATTGGATGCTGATGAGATAACAGAGCAGACTGCTCCTTCCCACAGGACTGTTCCAGTTTAATAGTCTGGTTAAATTTGTAGTTTGGAATCCTTAAAGAAGTTGTATTGCCAGTTTAAACACTTTAAACCATGTAATTACTTCATTTGCTTCTCTATACGATTTCAATCTTGTTTCTATATTGTGATTGTAATTTAAATATTTGATGGCATTTT
Source organism: Fraxinus americana (assembly GCA_035079005.1). Lineage (NCBI taxonomy): Eukaryota > Viridiplantae > Streptophyta > Magnoliopsida > Lamiales > Oleaceae > Fraxinus > Fraxinus americana. The sequence continues at coordinate 12,589 of JAVHZT010000087.1, read as the reverse complement.
GGATACATTGTATGTTTAGCTAAATAAAGAAAATAAAAGTGTGCAAAAAACTGTCATTATTCGTGTTATCTTCTTCCTCAATCTTTACACCCATCTCTCGTCTCCCACACCTAGCTTCGCCACTTCCGCTGTTTCTTAGCGTCCGAGCAGCCAATGAAGAGTTCCTCCACTGAATAAGTTCCTCTAATCAAGTCAATATACTCCAATTTCTTAAAAAGAGGGGGAAAAAAAATTCTAATGACGCATTAGAAATGAACAAGTGACAAACACCATCACTAATCCCTACTCCAACAATAGATAACATACTCTTTCAAATGAGAAATCATCTCCTCGCACAAGCAATCTTTTAACTCCTGAAATTTTGTGTGTAATACCCCTAGTATTTAGAGAGGATGTCAAATTATTTTTCACTTCGGATCGTTCGAAAACTAACAATCAAGATAATTGACTGAAAATTCTGACATTTACATACCTTGTTCAAATTTTTCTGATACCACAATATCATTGCACTCATGCTACATGTACAATGATGGTTGAAAATGTTTGTTGACAATCATGATTTGGCATCATACATTCATTCATTTCAAAAAATTCAATTTTTTTTTAAAAATAAATTGTCGAGATTTTGCCACATCAAACATTATCAAGAAACTTTGTCATCCAACCCCCAGGGCATATCTCCCAGTGGCAAAGGGGAGGGCGGTTAGGGCTCAGCGCGGTAGTGTGCAGAGTTCGATTCCCCGCAAGGTGGAATTGACTTTGTTACAAGCGGGAGTTACCATAGGGTTGAAAGCCTAAGATCTATCCATAAGCTCTCCACCCTGACTCCTGGGAGGCACATCCTGTGATTTACCTCCTCCACAATGGCCCAGGGCAGGGTCGGTGGGGGGCCCTCAAGGTTGGGGTTCAACCTTTTTAAGAAACTTTGTCATCCATCATTGTATAAGTAGATTAATTCATATCATTGACATCCCTAAAATTAATGCAACCCAAAAAGCACAAAGGGATGGGTAAGGATGATTGACACGTGGACAAAGATGGACAGTCCTCTTGGCCAAGGTTATGTAATTTTTTATTTTATTTTATTAAAATAAAAGCGAAAAGTTTTTATAAATAATTTTATTTGTAAATAAATAGAAATGAATAGTGAATATGTCATTAGTACTGGTAAGTTTCATAACATTTATGAATAAAAATAATTTAAGTATTTATAAACATGAGTCAATTGTAAAAGACGTGAGGGACTTGACCTTCCTTTTCAAATCATTAATTCTGTCCTTTCTAGTGGCATCAACCTTTACCGTAAGATTTGATGCACCGTGGATGCAAACACCTAGAGGTGTAAAAATGGGCTGGGCTGGACTGGGCTAAGTTGGGTTGCGTGGGGAGGGTGGCTCGACCCACAGGTGGAAAAGTTCAATAACGGCCCGCGGTAAAAGTAGATAGGCCCGTGCGAGCTTCTCGGGCAGGTCCGGCCCGGACCAGGTGAGGGAACGGCTGACCCGGCTCGGACTGCTGCCCGGACTGCAGGCCCGCATGGGCCTGGTCGGCCCGCTAGCACGTTTTTTTTTTTCAAAAATAAACGGTAAAAATAATTATAGTGAAAATCGATAAAAGTTACATAAAAAGAAATTTTACATTGATTTATTTTTCGATAAATTTTACATCAATAACTCAATAACATAAAAACTTAAAATTGTTTAAAACAATCTTTTACCTAACTTGACAAATTAAACAGTTTGAACTATTTATAAACTTATAGTTAAAGTACACCCAACTAGGTTGGCACCTACTTAACTATAATTTCGTTATTACAAATCAGATTTTATTCATCTACGATAAGATTTTTAAAGTCCTGAACAATATCGTCAGCAACTTTATCTTGCATTCTTCTATCAGCAAATAACCAGTCTTTCACGTAAATGAGAGATTCTAAAATATCTTCTTTAAGTTTTGATCTTCTTTTATCTAGCACTCTGTTACTTGCACTAAAAGCATACTCTGAGACCACTATTGAGACTATAACTGTTAGTAGATCTCGGACTATTTTTGATAATATTGGATATGATAATTCTTGTTGTACATCACCTTGTACATCAAGGTATCCATAATGGAAACCCGGCACCCTTTCATTGGAGGGAGTGCTGACCCCACCAACCCTCCCTCCAATGAAAGAGCGCTAGGTGTCCATTATGTAGACCCTTATGTTAGTGGTGATGTACCACTAGCATTACCCTATTGGATATGACCGTTCATTTACCTTCCACCATTGTAAAACATCTAAATTGTCAACCTCATCTTGTAGAATTAAACTGTAGTGATCAAATTGATAATATCTTTCTAATTCAGCTGGTGTAACATTCTCATTTGAAAATGAACTAGTAGATGAAGTAAAAGACACATTGCGTTTCTTGGCTATTAAAGAAAATAAAAAACTTTTACCTTTAAAATTTGTAGCAAAACTTGTAGTAAAAAGAACATTTTCATTATTACCATATTTCATAGCATAACTATTGAACATTTCATTAATAAAGCATTCTATTTCACGATTTGTAATATTTATATTGAAAGATAAAATTTCAGAAAGTTGGTCCATAGCACACTGAACTCCAAAAAATTTAATACGAGGATCCATTACAGCTGCAATTAGAAAAATCATTGGCATATTTTCGTAATATTTTTGAAACTTATCCTCCATTGTACAAATAATATCATAGAAAAGTGGATCGTCTTTATGACTTGAAAATTGATTAGCAATTTCTACAAATTGAGGGAGCACAGGATTACTTGTTGGATAATAAACTCCGGAACTAGTTTTTGTTGCCTTATAGAATGGTTTCAAATAATTCATGACTTTAAATGCAATGTTCCAATCATAATCATCTATGTGAAATTAATGTTGCTTTGAATTAACGAAAGCATTAATAGTTTCTGTATAACCAACACACGATTTTAACATAAAAAAACTTGAATCCACCTGTTTGGAATATTATCAATAAATTTTCTTCTCCTCAATTCAAGATTTTTACAAATTTTTCCAAATTCTTATTGTCTAGAATCTGAACAAGAAATGTAGTTAGTAGCTTCTCTAATTTTATGTATTTGTGGTGTTATTAATTTTAAACCATCTTGCACTACTAAATTATATATATGACAAACACACCTCATATGAAATAATTTAGAGTCAAACGGGATTAAGAGTTCTTTTCAAAAGTTCAATGCATGCAGTATTTGCACTAGCATCATCAAAACTAATGCTAAATAATTTGCTCAATACATTAAATTCATTAAAAACCCGTAATAAATTCTCACACAAATTTATTCCATTATGTGGATATTCAAGTAAGCGAAAAGCAATAATTCTTTTGTGAAGTAACCAATTATTATCAATAAAATGTGCAGTGACACATGCATAACCATTGTGATTATGTCCAGACAAACAATCAGATGTAAAACACATAACTCCATCAAAGTTGTTAAATTCAGTTTTCAAATGTTCAGTCATTGTATGAAATAATTTCAAGATATCTGAGCGAGCAGTATTTCTACTTACAGACCGATAAGCGGGTTGAACATACTTTTGCATAAACTCCTCAAAGTATCGATCTTCTGCGAAAGTAAAAAGCATCTCGCTTGCTGCCAAAAATTCAGACATTCCTACTTTCATTCGATCCTGCGAATAACAAAAATTAGAAAAAGTAACTGTTCCATTAATATTTGTAAAAGAAGTAATTTGAGTTTGTTTAGTATCCGAATGCCCTCATTCATTCATGTGTTTATCTTTGTGTCTTAGCAATGTCCGTGTCTTAACCTTTAATCCATACATAACTCTTTCTGCAAATAGTGCATATTGTTCTTTTGTTTGGTTCATCCACTGTAAAAATTTCCCAAACATCATATGTGTGCTTTTTATTTCTTCGCCGTTGAGAAGATCCAATATTTGGATCATTATCATTTTCCAAATTTATTGGAGAACAACTATCATTTAAATTGACATTTCTTGAAAAAAATCGTGAGAATCCATAAATTTTCAACAAAATTTTTTGAAATAATAATATGAAAAGAAAGCACAAAATATTGAATATGAAAAATACTTACTGAAAATATTAAGACAAAACGAGAAAATAGAGATTTCAAATTTTCAAACTTGTAGATTGTGAGAGTTTGCTATTTTTTCACTTCACAATACCAAAATTTATACCCAAAAAAAATTACAGTTAACAAATTTTTTTTTTTTTTTAAATAATTCAGAACGGTCACATGACCGTTCAGAACCGTCTTGACTTTCCTATTGTTGCAGTTTCTAAACAGTGCAATGAAAGTAATTTTTTTCTTTTTTTCAAATCGGGTTGACGGTTAACCTTGAACCGATGGATCGATCTGGATGGTGTAGTGCAGTGCCCAACACGATTCGGCCCATAGGTTCGTGGGCCGAATCGCGAGCTGATTCACCTCCGGGCCCGCCCCATCTGGACAAGCCTACAAACACCCAACAACAACAAAAACAAAAAAAAAGAAAAGAAAGGATTATACCATTTATACACCCATATTTTATCATCCTCGTTGACGCCTGCAGCGTTGTCAAAAAATCATTGGCTACAAAATTGTCTTTTGTAGGGCTGTTTGTGGGTCGGTTTCGGTTCGGTTCTGAAGAGACCCGAACCGACCCAAAACTTTCGGATATTTAATAAATGGAACCGTCGGGTCCAAATATAATTAGGAACCGTTTGGGGTTCGGTTCCATTCGATTCCGTACCATAATTAAATTTTTTAATATTTATATCAATATTACATAAATACAACTAATGACATTTCATTCGTAACTTTTACAACTTAACGTAGCCCAATTCAAAGACATATAAATAACTAGCCGTCTAATAAAATTAATTCAATGAATACAAATACCAAAAAGTAGATATTAATATTAAAGCAACACTACATAAAGTATATTCATTTGCTTCAAATTAAAATGGGCTAATGAGATTTAAAAATGATTTGGGATTTAAAATTAAAATTATGAAATAATCTAATTTATTTAATTAATTTGCTAATTTGTTTAGAAAAAAATAAAATAATTTAATTAATTCAATAAAAAAAGTAAAAAATTATTTAGTTTTGGTTCTTATTCAGTTTTTTGGTTCTTGGTCTAGACCCGAGACCCAACCCAAACCCATCGGTTCTCGATTCGGGTACCCGTTCGGATATTTAATTTATGAAGAACCACTCAGTTCGGTTCGGGTTCGGGTTGGTCCGGTTCGGTTCGAGACTTTTGGACACCCCTAGTTTTTTGTTTAAACTTTAAACTGTTCAACGAGAATGTCATGTGATATTGTGTCAACTAAGGTGTAAGAGAAGATGTACACCAAACATGATACAAAAAAAAAAAAAAAAAAAGAAGCGTTAAGAAAGGTCTTCTTATTTGATACGATTTGGATATTTTGTGATGATGTGATATTCCTTCTTAAAAATTGGCATCATGACTACAGCCTGTATCTATAATTTACACTTCATCCCGCGTTTTGTGGGATACTACTGAAAAAGACCTTAAAAGAATACGAGGAAGAAATACACAAGACCTAGACTTAGAGCTGGTTTTGGGCGGGAGAAGATTTTATAACTAAGAGGTTATGTTTCACCAATTTCAAATTTAAGAAACAAACTTTAAAATTTCAAATCTCAGATTTTTTAAAAAAAATTTTATTTATAAATTAATTAATTCAACATATATTTTATTAATTAAATATATTAAGGCTACAAATTCCATATAATTGATCACATATTATTGTCTATAGGTATAAAATCTAATTTCTATGTAATCCTTCTCTTTTTTGCATCGAAAAATTTCTCAAATTAAGTGGATTGAATACGGCTATCTTATTAAAATTTGTCTTTATTACTAGTGATAAGATGGGAGTTTCTTGGTACTGCTGTACTGTGTAGTATTTGTTTTCCACTTTTCCTCATGCATTCAACTGTGACTCAAAGCAAAGTGGGGTTGTTTGATAATTTGTTGTTGGATAATCGACATAAAACTTGAACATCGATCTATTATATATTAATAACGATTCTTTACTTTGAGATTAAGATTAGTAGAAAGACAAAAACAAACTTGACTCATTTGAGGTTTACTGATGAACATCTCAATTGTAAGATTACATTGAGACAAACCCCAACTCATTTAAGATTAAGATACTTTGAGGTTTACTGATGTACATGTCAATTGTAAGAATTTTAGGAATTTTAGATATTGTAGTGGTGAAATTTAAAGGTGTTTGACATAATTTACATGTGCCAAATTGAAAAGATGGTACGAACTTAGGTCTACACAAAGAACAAAAAACAAGGGTTAATTATAAGCAATTATCTGGTAAAATGACTCTACTGGTCCATCTCCAATGCTTTTGCAATATGGTTTAGCCTTTATTATGCTGTTAACAGTACTAATTATGATTTCTCTTAATGAGATATCAGCGCATGGATTGGTACAAGAAATGTAGAACCTTAGCTGTGTGAGTCTTCTAGAATGATATATAGAGATCGAAAGATTTTAAGCTCCCACTTATTCATGTCTGTCCACTTCTAGAATAGATTTAGCAAAAAGTCCTCCTGGTCGAAAATTAAATTCTGCTTCATGCAAATGCAGAGAAGAATGGAGTGGGAAAGAAATGCTGAGACAATTTAGGGATTTATCTAATGGTTGCTATTAAATTTATCTTCACATATAATTACAATTAATTGGTTGTTGTTGCTGCCGTTAAAATTTGATTTTAGGATTGTGAGTTGTGACGGTGGAATTCTCAAAGTGCTGTATTGTGTTATTTCATAATTTTTGCTCAAGTCCTATTTCTTAGACGAGTAATGGCTTGCCTTTGCTTATTTATAAATATATAGGAAATGTTTGAAGCCTTGTTGGCTTATATGATTAAGGCCTTGTCGGCTTATATGATTGCATTGTATCATTGCACCATTGTCGGGTTATATTGAATTTTGTTAGATTTAATCGTAGGATCAATTTCAGAGGCTCACATAGTCATATACTATGGTGCCTCCTAAATATGAGTCTGGAGCTCAAAAAATAAAAAGGAAACAAAATGAGTTGACATTAATTCTAAATCAAGCACTAGATATTGACAAGTACTTTAATAGAAACAATGTGCATGAATTTACTAAGAATGAAGAAGGGATTCAACCTGTTAGTGTAAATGTGTAAGATGAGAAAGAAGAAGATGATGTTCAAAGTAAGAATTTAAATCAAGAGAGTATCTTTACTTTGAATTTGGAGGATCCTGGGAATTGGAAAAATATTGATAAAAAATGAGGGATTATTTAGTTGAAATGGGTCGAAAAAGAGTTGATGGCATCTTCTTTTCGAATAGACATTTCGATTCTTCACTATATGAGCGATTACTAACAAATGAGCAGACAAATGATAGAGTATTTCTAGTATATTCAGTATTTATGGACATGATCTTTTCCTTTTGATGCAAATTGTTTAAAACATCAACAATTTTGATTAAAATTGGCCAAGTAGGTAATGATAGATACAAAGATTGGCATACTTTGCACCAGTCTATTAAAAGTCACAAAGAAAATGAGGAGCATTTACTTTGCAGGACTAGTTGGATTGAATTGGAAAACATGTTTCGAACAAAAAATACAAGTGACAAGAGCGTGCAATCAGTGATCGATATAGAAAGAGAACATTGGAGACAGGTGTTAACTAGGATAATCTCTATTGTGAAAAGACTCATCAAAAACACATTGGCATTTCGAGGAGCTATATCATTCTTTGGAGTGATCCAACAAATCTACACATTGTTTTCCTCTTCTTTTTATAATTGATCAAGCTCTATCTTCTCTAAAGACTTGATTTGAACAATTTGAACAATATGAAGAGACATTTGAATTTTTATTTTATGTGAAGAGGTTAAGGTGTGCAATTTTTCCCAATTTGTTAAAATCTTGTGTGAATCTTGAGAAATATTTGGAACAGAATGGACGTTAGGATATTAATGGAGATGATTTATATTCGTATTTACTGGTCTTGAAGTGCTACATAACAAGTGAAGCAATGAGAGCAATTGAAGTGCTACAATATTTTAAAACATTAAATAGTTATTTCCAAAATGCTTATATTGCTTACAAAATTTTGCTAACTATACCGATTACACTCGTATCTGTAGAAAGAAGTTTCTCCAAATTGAAGTTGATCAAGACTTATCTCCTATCAACTATGTTACAAGAAAGATCGAATGGATTAGCTATATTATCAATTGAGAAAGAAATAGTTGAACAATTGGATTATTCAAATTTGATTAATATTTTTGCCTCTAAAACCTCAAGGCGAATATTATTTAATTGATCGTTCGGAATATTGTCTACATTGTTATTTGATTATAATAATAATTTTTAGTATGAGCTTGTTAGATCCCCATTTTTTGTGTAGAATGCATTTTGAAATAGTAAATTGATGAAGAATGTGTGGTTAAAAAATGAGGAAAAGTTTTGGGTTTACGTGTAATATTATTTTATTAAAGAATGTGTAGTTGAAAAGAAAAGAGAAAAAATGTGTTTTGAAAATAATGAGGATCAGACAAAGGATATAATACTTTTTTTTGTTATACTGTTAAGTCTTAAGTTAACGAGTTAACAATTGGTAACATAATACCGTATATTTTGCATGCATAATACAATTTTGGGAGACCTAATTTATGAAATTCGTTTCAGTCTCCCAAAATTACAAAACCGTCACTGGCTAGACTTTGTCACTTTGATTTATTAAATAATCCTGCATTTGTTTTCCATTTACACAGCAATTCTGTCGCAATGTTCGGGTCTCTTTGTCTTGGACGAAACTGTTCATGTCGAGCAAGAACCACACAATCGCGTTGCGTCTATCATGTTTAAAGGTAGAAACTTCGTACGACTTCCCATGTGGGGTACCAGTGTGAATTTAGTCTATACTTGCATAAGTTCAACCTGAATTCCTGCATTATTTTATGTATGATTGAACAACGTAATCGTCAAATCAAAAAATCGATTTGAAATCGGTTTTTTGAAATCTTTGATTTAGATCCAATTGGATCTATCAACGTTTTGATTTTAAATCGATTCAAATGACTTCGAAGTAGTTTGGATTAAGTTCAAATTTTGAAAAATTGACTAACAAAAAGTTTTGAAATTAAACTATATATATTCTAAATTCTAAAACTAAATGCATCCCAAAAATCCAATATTCCATCCAATTAAACTCAATACTCGATTAGGCAATTATTCATTCCAATTAATTAATTAAATCATACCAAATTACTCATCAGTCTTCACAAATTGAGGATGCAAATCTCTCAAATTGGTTGAAGTGCTGAACAACTACTTATGAACATTATTTTTTGACTCTTTTTTTAGCCCAACACGACTCCAACCTTTTCAAAACTTCAAAATATATATTATAAATACGACCTTTAAAACCTAATTTTGGAGAGGAGAAGATGGATTAGAAGAAAAAACAAAGGAGAATTGATCTAAAGATAAAACGACTAGGATTTGGAGGAGAATTCAAGCGACAAAAGAGTTTTTTCTTCCTTTTCTCTTTATGTTTTTCATTATAAATTTTGTTGATTTCATAAATTTCATTATGAACTAAACACTTTATCTTGAGTTTGATGTAACCAACTTAAGATTATGGGTCGATGATTTTATAATTATTTCTATTTGATTTTATTGCTTATATTTAATTGTGTCATAATTATAATGTTTTCAATTATCTGATCAATAATTGAATGAATAGATGCTAGTCAATTCTGACACTCGAGATAGGGGAATTTAGGCACGATCATAGGATTGACACAACGTATGTTTTATGAATTTCGAGAGAAAGTGTAAAATCTATGAAGCTTACTTCACAAAAGAATCGGGACTTGATAAATTCTAGATTTTAATTCGGAATAGAGATATTTGGATTAAATTCTAGGGTTAATTTCTAGCCGGAACTCGAGAGGAGGGAGAGATAATTTAGGATTCTTGCTTTTGAATATGGGAAAATCAATTGGCATAATTGGATATCATTGAATCATATTTGAAGGTTGGGTGAAATCATTCCCTAAACTTTCTCAACTTGATTTTTTGCATTCTTCGTATTTGTTAACCAATCTCATTAGATTAATTTAAAATCATTCATTCAAACATTCATTGTCTAAATAAAATAAATAGTTACATAATTATTGTATTTAGTGGAATTAAATTACACTCCTTGTGAGTTCGACACTCTAAATATTTTACTATATTACAAAACCTGATACCGTACATTTGCGGTATAATTCACGTTGCATAAAACACGTGACAATCTTCACCTTCTTGTAGCTTTGGTGTTGTGATGGTTGGCCATCCTATTCTTGCTTCAATATGCTAAATGGTGAATGAATTATTATTATTATTATTATTATTATGATCATCATCATCATCATCATCATCATCCTGGAGTCAGTTTCTATTGTTAAAAAATGAATGTTATGTTGGGAAATTATTTGATTTCCCGTGATGGGCTGACATATGTAATTAACTGTGTATAAATGCTATCTTAAAGTTAAGCCCAAAATTAAAGTGATCTAATAAAGAATTAAGTAATTGGGCTTTAAGCATCTAATTAAAGTGTGGGCCGGACTATATGTGTAGAGACCGGATCCATTAGGGTTTGTATTTGACGATGGGCCGAATACATATGGAAATATATAAAGGGTTATGGTCCCCAATTCATATGGTGATTTTCTCATTCTATGTGGCATCCCATCAACACAAGAATACAAGAGAAAGCATATGAAGAGGAAGATCCATAAAACCCACAATCAGGAATTAAGATGGAGATTTGAAGCAATCAAACTGAAGATTTACAGATCCAGATTCAAGATTCATTAATTAAGTCAGAAATCAATTGATTAAGGTATGTTCCGCATTAATTCAGTTTTCTTGATGATTTGACATGAAGATCTTGGCAAGATCATAAAGTTTAAGTTTTAATAAAGTTCTAACAAGTGGTATCAGAGCCTATTCATGTTAAATCATTGGGAATCAAGTATTTTTTAATTTGGTTCTTGTATATTTTTATGATTTTCAAATTTAATAATTTCGGATTTAGATTTATTAAATTTGAAAATTATTCGGTTAATTTTTTAAAAGATTTTAAGAATCTCGGTTTTTAAAAAAAAAAAAAAAATTTTTGGGGTGGTCGACGCCGCCGCCGCCATTAGCCTACGGTGTTTGCAAGACGCTTATTACATAAAGAATAAGTTATGCCATTAAGAATAAATAGCTGGCCTCAAGTCGTTGTAAAGCTAATACAAGACGCATGCCAGAATTATGACAAGAAATGACCACGCTTTGTAGACTTACATGCACTTGCAGACGCTGTCAGATTTACCGCAGCTGCGGCAGTCATTGCTCAGGGTGATGGGGCGACTACTGGTCATTTCTACCAATTTGGCCCTTGGTGGCGCCGGATTGCGCCGCCAAGGGGGTGAGGTGGAAAAATCTTTGTTAAATTTTGAAATTAGGGTTTGGATGAATTTTGGGGGCGGGGGCTTGGGTTGTAAATTTGAAGTTTTGAGGTCCTTGACTGCAATTTCAAATTAGGGTTTTATTTTAAGGATTTAGCCCCTTAAGTTTAAGGTTTTGACGTTTCAGTCCCCTAAGGTTATAAATTCATCCAATTGGGCCTTTAAAGTTACGGGTTTAATAATTCAGTCCCTCAAGTTTCAAAATTAATTATTTTTGGACCATTAAAGTTTTAATTTTAAAGTTTAAGCCCCTACAGTTTGCAATTTTGGTTAATCGGCCTCTAAAGTTTAAAGTTCATTCAAGTTGGGCCTTAAAGTTATGGATTTTAATAATTCAGCCCCTGGAGTTTTAAAATTAATTATTTTAGGGCCATTTAAAGTTCTGATTTTGTTCCAAATTGGCCCCAAAAGTTTTAAATAATTAATATTGGATCCCTAAAGTTTTCAATAATTAAGTATTGACTCCTAAAGTTTCGGATAATCATTTTTTTTGGATCCCTAAAGTTTTCAATAATTAATTATTGACTCCTAAAGTTTCGGATAATTATTTTTTTGAATCCCTAAAGTTTTCAATAATTAATTATTGACTCCTAAAGTTTCGGGTAATTATTTTTGGATCCCTAAAAGTTTTCAATAATTAATTATTGACTCCTAAAGTTTTTCAACAATTAATTTTTGGATCCTTAAAGTTTGAATAATTAATTTTTGACTCCTAAAGTTTTCCATAATTAATTATTGAACCCTAAAGTTCTGGATTATTATTTCGGGTCCATAAAGTTCAATTATTAACCCTAGGCCCCTAAAGTTTCAAAAATAGAATAAAAGAATTAAGGATTAACAATTATAATTCAAATTTTGGTATTTCTTTTGGATTACTAATTTTCTTAAATAAATTAATTGAACTAACATGTTACCAAAGTGATCTCTCTTACTTAGATTAATTTATTTGGAATATTAGGAATCTTGTGTGTACATAATTCGTGCAGGTGTTAACCGGCCCAAATGAACGTTAATATTTGACCGAATTATTTACATACCGT